>JAQFXW010000053.1:0-27674 GCA_034693945.1 Dendrobaena attemsi | reverse complement strand
ATAGTCCGTGTTTGATTGCGCACGACATCTATCGTCAATTCGTCAAAGAACTAATCTGGCGATTTCTTGTTCTGTATCACCTTATTATTTATTTTGTTTTTCTGCCAAATCTTTATTTTATTTCTGGCTCTGCATATTTCAAAAAGACCGAATGGCCGCTGTCTCAATAGGAGGCCTGAGTGCCATGAGTTTGGCTTCCTCTGCTTCGATGGTGGTTCCATCCTCCGATGGTGGCCCCTCACTGGCAGTGTCACTGAGTGGGGCTTCTGTCGGTTCAATAGCAGCACAAGAGGAGGCTGCTGGCGTGCAAGATATTCTTCACCAGGCCCTCGAAGAAGCCTCTTGTAACGAGTATCCACAGGAAACAATTGGTACTTACGAGGTGCAGAACACTATGATGTCGACAACAACTGATTCTGAGACTATAGTGCCTTGTGGTGGGGATCCTGAAATCGGAATGACTTGTTTGAGGATAGTAGATCCAGAGCGACTAGTTTTAGGCGAAAACGAAACTGCTTACACATACTTTACTGAAACTGGAGAAGCTCTGCAGACTTTTAGCAATATCCAGCCTTATAGTTATACCGCAAATGCATCGGATGCATATCAGGAAACAGAAAGCAGTCCCAATATATTGCCAGATTTGCTAGCTGACCAGAGTCAGTTTGTAAATGGAACCGAACGACCGCACTCAGAAAATCTGAGTTCAGAGGATGCTGTTACTAGCAACTTGATAAGTGAAAATGTAGTTCAAAGCTCAGTATCACCAAAATTTACATTCTTAACGACTGCCTCTGCTACAGCAACGCCATTTAAAAACAATGCTAAAAAGATGGCACCCCTGGGTTCCAGTGATAATCCAATTAGAATTATCCAGCAAGGAAATCAGTATAAGTCTTTACAGAATCTGACACCAGAGCAACTTGCTCAGATAATGCAGGTTGTGCAACAGCAGCAACTAATTCGTTCTTCTCAACAGTCAGGACAGGCAAGTATTCTCTACAATCCGCAAACTCAAACGAAAATTGTGTTTAAAGTTGTATATCCATCAGAGCTTCATAAAAACGCATTGCTGACTACCTCTTCGTCAATGGCTATCAATGGATCGCAAATCGAAGGATCAAAAAACGGAAATTTACTGATGGGTCAGAAAAAACTGCACCACAAGAGAAGACATTTAAGCGAGGAAAAAGGAAATTCACCAGAATTTAGCAGACAGGAAAAAGAACTTCGCAAGAAACATCGACAGAGAACTAGATATGGTCGTGTGTCACGACCTCCACAGTACATGGTAAAGGATTATAAGCATATTCATCCAGTAGATTATGATGAGGATTATGATGATTCTGATGGTGGATATTCAGACTTTAAAGAAGGAAGCAGCGAAGAGGATGGAAATGCGATTCAGAAGACAAAAGGCGCAGATCATGTTGCCCTTGGACAAGCAGGACAGATAGGTATTGTTTAAATAGATATTTCTTCTGTTTAAATTGCTGAAACATGTTCTTGTTTCTGGCAGGCTTACATGTTCCGTCTTTACATGGCGTTCATTCACAATGATAGCAGGTCCCTCTGTTTGGAATCTCTACTATATTGACAATTCTATGACTGAGACTGTCATTTGTTCGAAACGGAAAACTTGCGTCTTACAATCTGTTTATGTACAGTTCTTAATGATTTCCTTCCTTATGCCTGGCTTCAGTGTTAAATCCTGAATTGTGTGAGAGAGCATTATTACATTGCCATTGGGTCCATTTGATTTTACTGAGACATCATACACTGTAGCAATATATATTTGATTTTTGATGACCATCTAATAAGTTGATCGAAAACATGTTTGAATTCTACCTCTTTGGCTAGAATCACAGTGTATATAATGTGTATAATATGAAATGAGACCCTGCTATATCTGTAACTGCTTATATACAATATATAGATAGCACCTTTTCTATTCTGGTTGGATCTGAATACTTTTGCTGTGCCACTATATTATTTGCCTGACATTTTTGCTTAAGATATACAATACATCATTTGAAACTCAAAGATAACATGTCGTGTAGGCTACGTGACATAGTATGTGTATTGCGAACTGAAGTGCAGTTTGCTGATCAGTACATTTCATTAGTGTATTTTGGCATTTCAGTTACTAGGCAATTGCTGCAATTGCTTGATAGGTAGAAACCTGGTCTTTGCGAAGTGAAATTTCTCTAGCATGGTTTGTTTCTCTAAACAAACCAAGATGTGTGAAAACAGCATTATGTAATCAAGAATGTTAACATGAGAGACAAGAAAACAAGTCTAATAGCATTACCTGATTGAGAATGTTGTCATTAAAGACATGAAAATAAGTCTATTATATATATCAAATTAATCACAACAATAATGTCCCACATTTTTAAAGATATTTCTCTCTAAAGTCTGATGAAGAATTTGAGCAGTAAGTGTCTTTGCTGAGACAAAACTCAATTAGAATATAATGGCATGTTGCCTTTGCCAGGTACATAAAAGGTGTTAAACGTGTTGCTTAGAGTAGGTTTATACTAGCATATGTAAATAAAAGCAATTTTCCATATGATAAGCGGGCTTTAAAATCAATTAACCGCCACATGCCGGATATATCCGGCGGCCAGCCGAAAATCCTCACGCCTTACCGCCGGATAAATCGTGCTGGCAATGTCATATTTCATGCAGTAGGGCGCATATTATATTAGCAGAGGATGTCATAGGGTATATTTGGGCGGAAATTTTGTACCTCTGCTACTACCTGTCTGATGACGCCAAGCAACCACAACGTATAGTAACAATAGAAAATGGCGAAACGCAAGTGTACAAGCGAAGAAGTTTTACAAAGAATTTTAAACAGTAATTCAGATGTAAAATTAGATTATAACAGCGATTTAGATAGTAATATGTTATAATTATATCTGGAACCTCTTCTACTGGACAATGGTCGTACAGTGTTCATGGACAACTGGTTCGAAAACTCCAGTTGTCTGTTGTATCACTCACCTACACTGCAAAAAGACAATGGCCTGTGGAACGATAGATCATCCCGGGTACCTTTAGATGTACATGCGACACCTCAAGTTGGTGATATTGCTGCATTCCGCTGTGGCCAAGTATTGCGATAAGAAAGACATTCTTATGCTGACAACCCAGCATGACGAAACCATGCACGTTGCGCCTCGTGGTCGGAGACGCCCATCTGCCAGCGAAGTGAGACAATGAGAAGGTTGAAGCTGTTCGACTCACGGAATGGCACTTCCCTGATCTGCTGCAGCCAACAGACACGTAGACTAAGTCACAGGCATGCTGTCGTGTATGTTCGAAGAAGGGCCGAAGGCGTGACATCAAGTGTAGGCCTACTGTGGCAATTGCCCGAGTAAACCCGGCTTATGTGCTGTCCCATGTTTTGGACTTTGGCACAGCAAAATCAAATATTGGGAGTAGATCATGAATCATGATATTCTTTGGTTGAAAAATAATAGATCTGAGTAAATATGTGCTGTATGTCGGTTTATACTTGTTCAGCAAATGTAAGAAATTAATTACACAACTAACAATTAGCCACACAAATTTTTCAATTTTTACCATTAGGGTGCGGCGCCAGGATTTTTTGGGTTGCAGTGGTTAAGCGGTTAAACTTGTTGGTTAGGGGATATGGAGATTTTACAATTGCAGGATTGCTGTTATAATAAATGCTGGGTGAATGTATGGAGATTGAACCTGTAATTGTTCTTTCTTTATAACGTTGACCGTTTACAAATGGCATGTGAATGGTAGACCTCCTAGAGATAGTAGTCGCATAGTTATAGAATGACACACTGATAAATTGAATGAAGTGCAATACTTTGTCAGGTGTTGGTAAGCCAAGAAAACACAAGTGCAATACGTGTGAGAAGGGCTATATTGGTCTTGGAGGTTTGGCACGGCACTATCGATTAAATCCAATGCATGGAAGTTTGACTGAGATGGGTAAATACAATCTTTTATTATTTGTATTATTACTGTTATGTTTTTGAATTTAGGCATGTTTAAATCTGCTTCCTTTAGTGATCTTGGATTATATTTGCAGACCTTCCAACTCGCATTCAATATTTTGTCACTATTTTGTCAGTGCTAGTTAGCTAGAATAGATTAGGTTAGAACTGAAATTTGCCCATTATTTTAATATATTTTGGGCCAGGTATCCCAATTATTGAACTTTCCCTCTTATCTGCTGTTGTACAGTTTCACACATTGTTTGAACAGTGAAAACTTTTGTCAAAGTCATCTCCATAGCCAGGCTTATGCATGTATTTATGTGTGTATTTCTATTTATTTACACATTTCTATACACCCCCTTCAAGTCTCCTACTACTCAGAGGCGGTCCCGACTACAGCCCGAAGGTGTGTTGGAGTTTACACGCCGAGGCGCCTTGAGCAACTGTGAGTGAAGGACTTGCCCAAACAGCAGCTTGGGTGGGAATCGAACTCGCGACTCTTTGAATGCAAGGCGATGACTCTTCCACTTGTGCCACCATGCCTCACATGGCGTAGTCATTCATGAAGAGCGATAAAGGCTCTGGATTCTGGAATGATTATACATTTACACACCATTGTTGACAAGATTGCTTATAAGTACCTCCAGACTGGCTGTGAAAGTGTTTAGAACAGTCTTTAGTTTGGACTATTCAGATTAGAACTAGAAAAAATTATAAATCTTATATTCTAATATAGGATTCTGGATTTAAATATGACTGGAACTTATGGCTCTGTCGTGTCTTTTTTTTGTCAGGTACAGATGCTTGCAATAGCAGTGACAGTTTTCAAAGCGTAAGCACTACACCCTGCAGCACGCAGCCATTGGTGACTACGTTTGCTGATGGGATTGTGTCAGCCTCCGCATCTGTCCAGTCATCATCATCATCTTATGGTCATATGATGGCCAGCAATGATCCTTTGGTTGGAGAAAGTGCAGAGGTAACCGAAGTCCCTCCAGTTTCGAGTGGAAATCCTCTATCTGCCTGTGAGGATCTGGATCGGTCAAATTCCTCTCCTGTTGAAAAGGACTTGACGGATACTACAGATCAGCATTCCAGCAGTTCCACCCCGATGCTTAATCATCCGCCGAAGCGAGGCAAACGTGGTCGACCGCCTTCCACTCAACAGGCAGAGAGACGAAAAGAGAGACTTCAAGAGGTCTGACTGTATTGGCTGTCTTTAAAGACCTTCAACTCCTAGAAAGCTGTGATTTTTATGTTTTCTTTCTGACATAATTATTGGTATTTGCTGTAGTAGAAATTCTGTGTATTCAGAATCTGATAACCTAGTTCCTGATAGTGCAATTTGTTAGGGAAATGAGACTGATTAGAAGACAACTAGCTTATACATTTTTTTTCATTCGAGAAGTAGTTATATGTGTTGCTGGGAAAAATATTTATTTTTGCTAAACGTCCAGTGGAATTAATATGTTACCTCTAATTTCAAGTATCGTTGTTCATAGATCTCTTTAACTGTCTTAATGCTTATTCTTCTTGAATTCCAACTTTATCTAGACCAGCAGAGACCTTACACAGTTGAAACTTTAGAAATTTCAGTTTAAGTTACATTCGTTATAGCTGTGCCAATACTAACATCGGTATTGAGCTGATAATTATTAGACCAATTGATATCGGTCAGCTGTATTCGGTGCCGATATAAAAATATTTTTTCTTACTTTTTTGTGTGGCTCGCATTTCTGTCAAGTAGGTGGACTCAACTACATGAGAATTATTATCTGTTGCGAGATATTCAATTATACCGTGTCTTCAAATGTTACTCAAATCCCTAAAAGTACCTGCCAAGTTGTATTCATTTGCATGTTAAGCCAATTATTGTACGAGTGTTCTTCATATCTGCGAAAATAGGCCTACGGTATTTAGCATTATGCAACTAAGTGATTATTTTCTATATTTTCTAAGCACTGCAGATTTGTAGGAATATTGATATATGACTCAAGCGAAATTCAATAATTGGTATTGACTACTTTGATTTATAATCTGTTTTAATCAGTATCGGTATCAGTGGCAAAAAGTCATATTGGTAAAGCTCTAACAGACATACATAGTATTACATACACATACATTACATACATAATATTACATACATACATTGATGGAAGTTATGGTTAAGTCTAAGTGACTGTGTTTAGCCTTATTCTGTCTAAGGATACTTAATATTGCACAACGCTTTCATAAGAGTCATTTAACTGCAGTAGAGTCTGCAATTTGGTGGGTTTTTTAATTCCAGAAGGGTTATGTGTTTCTATAAGGCTCTTTTATCTCCATCGATCAGTACCTTGTCACCATTTGAACCCATCCACCATGGAGGTAATGAGTAGGGGTTTTGCTTGAATAATAAGACACTGGCATGAAGAGCAGACGATTGGGAATCGCCTCCTGTAGCCCTCTTAGAAGTCAATTCGGCATTCCTTTCATTAGATGGCATTATTAAAATGAGGTGCTGCGTCACGTCTGGGTGCCGTAGTAGGTAGTACCTCTGAGTAGCTCCACTAGAATAGGTGCTCTATGAGTATTTAATAGACTGAATGAGTGGAAGCAGTACTCAGTAGTTTAAGCAAATTTATTGTCAGAAGGAAATGGAAGAGACAGGTTTTGGGAATTGCATTTCTATCAACTATGTAGGACTTCTGCAGCCAATCGTGACCTGTCCTATGCTGGCTCAAGAGATGTGTTGAATTGCATCATCACTTTGCTGTATGGCGTTACTGCTGTGTGCTACTGTACTTTGAGCATTGAACCAAGTCACCTGACAATGCTTTCATTCTCAATGTGATATGGTCCAGAGATGCTATTCATGACCTAAGCTGACATCGCCTGCTATCCAAAGCAAGATATTAATTGCATTTTCAGTTTTTCACCTACTTCTTCCAAATGCGTGAAACCTTTTTGTTTTACACGAGCCTGTCATGTTGAGAGCGCTTCTGAATAGTTTCTGCTGTGAGAAGCGCTTTACACAATACACATGTTTATATTACATTATAAATATTGCATTTCTGGATGGGAATCCTTTGATTATTTCTGAAAGTATTTGTGATGCATCCTTTCTGTCTGGTGAGATTTCTAGTCCTCTGAGCATTGTGATGAGCCTTCTGTTAGGTTAGCACATGGAGCACTTCGCATTCATTCGTTCATTCTGAACATTTATATAGCGCCCCTTCAAGAACCTACTCAGAGGCGCTGATTCAATTTTTTTAAGCCCAATTAATATATATGCATTACAGGTTTTAAGGTTTGATACTAGGAGCAATTGATCTAAGCTCTGTATATCTTACACATATTTATGTTTCTTTAGTTGGTACGCCACTGCACCGATGAAGAGCTCATGGAGGTGGTTATGCCTCGTCTTTCTGCTTCAGTTAACCTCTGGGAATTCTTGCTGATGAAAACTGAAAGAAAAAATGCACGACCGGACCTCAATGAGATGATGAAAGAGTTTGAAGACTTCCGCAAACAGATTGCTACAATGTTTCGTTCAAAATTGGTTCCTATTTCAGCAGATGCTTCCAGTATGGCAGCCACTGATGAGCAGAAAATGGAAATGGATAAATCAATAGATGATCTGGATATCCTTACTGTTGACTGTCATTTGAAACCTAAAGCCAAGACTCCGAAATCTATAGTTGAGGTGAATAAAGCACTAATTAATCTATTATGATTCGATTCTGTTCAATGGTAAGAAACTAGGTCCTTAATTTGTTCGTATTTGTTTGTATATAAGGATTTGTATTTGAACTTTCTAAGACTGTTCGTGTTTCAATATTAGCAGTCAAAGCTATATGCTATATAATACTATATACCATAACGATAACCACACTTTGTATTGATTCCAATGTAAAATCTGACAGTAACAGTTTTTTTTAATAAATAAATAGACAATGGAAGCATTAGGAGAAACCTAAAAGGGCCTAGGCCCTGCTAGCAAGTGTCACCCTAAAGTAGTACATAGCATCATTTCAAAAAAGGCAATCACAGTATACTACAGTGAATAAAACACTAGGAAGTAAATTAGTGAAGGACTTAACTAGTTCACTAAAACACACACCATAAGATTTAAGTAATCGTAACTCGAGACTTCTATAGCGCCCACAAAAGCGGAGTCGTGGGAACCAGCTTATTCACAGGTGCTTAGTCAAATCAGACTAGTAAGGCGGGGGTCAAGATCCGGGAGGTCAGGCAGGAAGACAGACAGACGGCTAAGGCGGGTGATGCGTGCAGTTTAGGCGACAAGGGAGGTGAGGAGAAGAGGAGGAATCTGGATAGAATTGGTGAAAGAGTATTATTTTCAGTTGTTTATGGAAGACCTGTACTTTTAGAAGTGCTCTTAGAAAATATGTAAATGCGTAATTGAGTTTTAAACAAACCAAAGCTTAGGATATATCTCAGTTGAATTGTAGTCCAGATATGTGCTAATGTCTCAGTTATAGTCTGAACTCTAAAGTTGTAGCACAGATGGCCACCAATAAATTACAATGTTATTTCATAAAATACGAAATAGGTGAATTAGTGTACAGTTGGTCAATAAGTTCAATTCTAACCAAATATATCACTACTTAAGGTTACGTACATCAATGTGCATTTTCATGTATGCTTTTCAAATATATCCATACTATAAGTCAGGGGTGCACAACCGCATGCGGCCCTCGGGCATGACCTGTGCAGCCCGTGGAAGCAATTTGAAATTACAGAAGAATGTGGCCCTCAAACAGAAATGAGATAAATTTAGTTTTAAATGCACTTTACTTTTCACAATTCTCAACCTATGACAAAAATGATACATCTCTAATCCTGTACAGGGGTCTACGGTAATGATTACTATTATTGCGGTACAAGATCGACCATAAAAATAATTTGCGTCATCACTCATTAGTGTGAGAAAGTGACAGATCCTAACCATAATGTTGTAAAAACGAGCAAAGCTGTAGCAAAAGCGCAACAGTTGAAGGTGAGGCAATGTCTTTTAAGCAGACCTTAAAGTATGAATAGGCTATGCATATAATGTCCGCTGTAGAAACTCAAACTTTGGAATCTTCCTGACAAAATATTTGAAATAAAGAAATGTCTTGAAAATTGAACTCGATCCATGTTTTGTGGGATCAACCACTTCCAGTAATCATTTGACTCATAACAGCCTCAACTCTATTTTGTAAAGTGCAACAACTGAATTGCAGCCAGATAAAAAATAGAAACTTATGATAAACTGCATCTTGATTAAGCTTATTGAATGTTGTCTTCATTTTTCAAGTCACTATAATATATGCTTTTGTAAGGTAGACTAGGCCTGGTACTACTTAAAATGCACTGTTAAGTATTCATTCGCCTACTAATAGGCCTATATGGCCTACATAATTATAGAAATACATTACTTTACATTTGCGGCCCTCGACTGCTTTTCTTAGAAGCAATCTGGCCCTTGACCAAAAGGGTTGTGCCCCCCTGCTATTATTCATGGTTTTTTAAATGTCAAATAGTGTTGCATTAAAAACAGCCATTACATATTTTCAACAGAAAAATACACCTAAGTTTTATCTCAACAGAATGTCATCGTGCGTCAATGTTTCTGAGGAATATTTAGATGTTTTGCCAATGCAGTAATTGGTTTCTAACCCAACAGATCATCAGAACCATGAATCTGTTGACGTTTTGTCTAATTCTGTTATTAAGTTAAAATGGTAACCTTGGTGATTCACTCCAAACAAAGTTTACAATTTAGCGTCTTCTGAGGTCATTCACCTAATTAAAATATTTGGTTCAGTTATTTTACAAAACTCTCTGAATTTGAAGACCAATAGCTGGTTTATTGTTTCTCAATTCTCATTTAAAGTAAAATGGTCTATAAACGATCAAATCATTTTTAAAAGAATTTTTGTGAAGCATTCTTATGTTGTGACGCTACAGGCGACTTTCTGTTCCATCTTTAGCTAAATCCTGTCTTGTAGAACTGTTCCAGTTTCTGTCGGCTGTCTTTTATCTCTTCCTATCCATATTTTCCAACATATCCTTTCCAGGTGTTGCTCAGTTGTACCGACATTTGCACCAGAGTCTCAGGCATATATTTGATGATAATTTAATACATGTCTTAGTGGAACATTAGCTGACCCCAACGTGATTATCATGTCACTACATTTATTGTGCTACTTTGATAGTTTTACTTCAAATGAAATTTCACTTTGTGCCGTATATTTTCTGTTCTTGCAGATTTCTGACTCCGAAATTGCTCATTGCTTAGGAGTAAGCAGCGGACGATATGAAGTGAAAGACGAGGAACCGTTGCGTCAGTACAAACTGCTTACCTCAAACCCTGCGCTCATTCATCAAAACCCTAGTCAAATGGCCATTCGCACAGTGGAACTGGTTTCACAGGATCAGCTAATAGCTTTGCCTCTAAGAAAACGGCTTCGTCTGACAGAAAATGTGCATGGAAATACAGCATCCTGTACATTAGCCAGTGGCAGCAATGGTGCTGAATCAGGTCATAATTGGAAGGGTCTCCAGAGCAGTGTCTCATCCAGTGGTATGTGCAAACCAGAAGTGCATAATGGTGATTTATCAGAAACGGTAGAAGGTTTAGGAATTGGCCACACTTCACAGAATGACACTTTTTCTGCTGACAGCGAATCAATACGGCAGTCAGGTGTAAAAAATAAATTTATTGAATTCGTTAACCCTTCACAAACCATTGGGTCTCATAGCATGTCCGGTTCTCCATTTGCCAAAAAGAGTCCTGCCAATTCACCTGTTATTGCAATGATGGGTGCAAATCAGCATTTGGTAAAAAGCAAAGAAAACAGTAAGTGTAAGTTAACGTTTGTCAGTGCAAACGATAACTGCATTTCACTTGCGTCAAACTGTGCAAACGCAGAGCCTTCATCACAGGTGCTTCATTTAATCGGCAGTTCTGCTTCATCAGATGTAATGACGTCTGCTTGTCTTAACGTCAATCAATTCTGTAGTGGCGGCAGCCTAACTGACATCAGTAGTCTGTCGGATAGAAGAACTTCATCAACGAGTACTGTGCCAACTAATTGTCTGTCTACAGCGAATTTCTCTTCGGATGAACTTCAGTCTTATTTCGTAGTTAAGTCTGAGTCAGAAGGCAAGTCCAGCCATCCAGCTGAACCCAGCTTGATGGAGACGAATCTATTCGCTGTTAACAGCAATGCAGATATGATTGCAATGACGAATGGAACTCTGCAGTCTACCCTGGAACACGAACACGTCAGCCCAGCAACGGACAGACAAGCCGGTCATGTCCTACGATTTATATCTAACAGTGTAGAAGAACCAGCTTCTAGTAGTAATGATTTCATTTCTTCGCCCATTCAAGACTTTGCTGGAAATGTTGATGACAAGCTGCAGAGTCAACAACTGCTAATACAAGACTGTGAGTTGGGTGAATACGAAGACAGCCACCAGGAGATACAGCTGGATGAGAACTCCCAGGTCGTTCAGACAAGCGATGGGTTGATAGTTATACGTCATGCAGATGGATCTATTCAGATACACGGTCAGCCGGGCCAGCAGATACCGTTTGAGACGGTTCAGGCGCTTTTTGGTTTAGACCAAGATAACCAGATAATGTTTACAGATGTTCAACAAACATAACTGCTATGTCTGGACGTGGTGTTGAAAGTCACTGCTAGATCTAAATTTATCTTGCACAAGCTTTCAGTATAATTGGTGACTGTCCAGTTATGTTTTCAGTTATTGCATTTAAAATAATAGAAATTGTTTCTTAAAATTAATCACATTTATGCACAGTATTGTTCATGAAATGTAATTTATTATTAAGCTTTAATCTGAAAACCTACATATACAATACATAAATGTTTTATTAATGTTAATATTGTTATAATTTTTCCCCAAGAAACCTGAATCAAGATAATAAGTCTGAGAGACAATGAAAAGCTTGGCTTAGAAAAACTTGACATGTAGCTTGCAGCATATTTTCGAGGTACTAATAGAATGGGCCAAGCTGTATTGGACTGTTCTTTGCTCCATTTATTTGGTTGATTTGATGTATGTAAGTTGCACTAGCTAATACAGTGCTTCTGAAAGTAGTGGTCCACTAACTGATTGCCCTTCGGCAAGCCTTCAGTTGCTGGTTCACAAAGTGATTCATAAAACATACATTTTGAAAGCAATCAATTCAAATTCATATTTGAAGTGTTTGGAAAAGAAGACAATTTGTGCACAAGTCCTCTTTCCACAATAGTAAAATTCTTCTGCCCCTCCCTGTTTGTTATCCACCCGACAGCAATGATCTTGGATCTGTCCCCTGGTTTGTCATGCTGAACAGCTTGGGAAGCATTGCACTAATAAACTATGGACTGTTTGGTGATGTCACAACAGCTAAAGCTGCCAAAATACATTAAAACATTTGTAATCTCTCCTCCTTGAACATATGCCCGAGCTTTCGTAACACTAGTTTTATTCAATGAAATTTATCGAAATCTAAATGACATGTAGTCTGGCTTAGATAATCAGTTATTGTTAAATATATGAAAGCAGAAATGTAAGACTTGCTGCCTCAGACTGTAGTCCCATGTTGATGTCTCAGACTTCGAAAATTGGACTCGCCAACTTGAATACAGTGTATGAGTGAGGAAATAGTGGCTTGCTGACGTGAGTGTTGGTTGTTATTTCACATGGGTGCCCATATTATGCGTAATTATGTCAATTTAGGCTGTTATATATGCAGCACTCTGGGTGCTTTGCCGAGAATGAATGGATCAATATTTTCTTTTGTGTGTGTTGATGGTAACGTGAGGCATATTTCATTGACTTGTGGATCTAGGAATGCATTTATAACCTAGCCAGAATAATGCTCTACGCTAATTTTAATGTAACTTCGAAAATGTGAAAATTGAACAGATTTGTTGAGCCTCTGTCTTTACACGTTAACAGGCTCTGGTTTTGCAGTCTTTGGAGTGTTAATACAACTTAAATATTATACATTCATATATTTCATGTTTATTGTCAAACTTTATATATTGTCTCGCAAGCCTATGAAGATACTCTGCAGTGATTCACTAGAAACTGTAGGTTATTGCTGTAGGGTTCAGGGGCTTCTATTCCCTCCCCACCCCACCTGAAAAAACGTCGTTTTCCCCCAATTAATAAAGAATTTGAACTCCCCTATTTGTGATTTCCCCATTTATTTCTTGCAAAATGTGATACAAATTCAGAAACTCTAAATAAGTGATTCCCATTTTTCCACTGGGTGCAAGTGCACCCTCTTGGTACATGTATAGGGATAGAAGCCTCTGGTGGGGCTGTCTTGTCCTCGAGACGGTCTCGTTTAAAAGTCTTGGTCTTGAGACCAAAAGTCTTGGCCTTGATATCTCAAGACCAAGACTCGACTCTCAATGAAAACAGTAATGAAAATGGTCTTGAGGCTAAAAGTCTTGGCCTTGAGGTTTCATGTCTTGAAAACAAGACTGATCACTGATGAACTACAGTGACTGTATAGGCTAAACTGTTTTTTGCATTGCTAGGCCGTACATTCATTCCTCTGGCCTAGCGATTGTCTGTCTTACTCTTGGTTAAGCCATAGATTAAGGTGCTTGGGTTAAGCTGTTACTTCAGCTGTAGACTCCATCGTTCTTATCTAAAGTAGGGCTAGGCCTAACGTACGTACCACTTTGGACAAGATATAACAGTTCAAAAATATCTTCTGGCATCTTTGTGATAAAGCGTTGGCGTTCCTGACATAACTTCTTTGAGACCTCGATTGACTCCATACCAGTTCAACGCCTTGAGCCACCTTCGTCGATGATGCCCTTTGGAGGATTATGGCTTGTCCAAATAAACTACATGTGCACAGTGGTTGGCCAATCGTACCCGTAGTTGAACTGTAGGCCTAGGGAGATCCGGGATTTGCCGCTACGAGATAACATTAGGCCTATATTTGTTATAATAGGCCTCTAACCTATAGGCTAGATTGGGTTTGATTCGATCTCTGCTTCAAGATCCATCCAATATTGTGACACATTTTAAATTTCTGTCGAGCGCTGAATGGGTGGAGACGGCTCCAAGATTGGAGGACAGAGGCCTATATATTAAATCTTGATTGTCCAGGGGCCTATAAGCTATTCCTGCATATTTAGTCTATCCCGTATAGGCCGTAGTGTCAGCAAATGTGTAGGCCCCAGGCCTATTTCGTAACTGTTCATGGCGTGATGTTTGATTCGAATTCTAAAAAGGCTTAGCACAGGAATGCATTGGCCGAAAGCAACGTAGGCCTAATATATACGGCCAGGGGCTTCTATCACCTATTTCTGAAAATGATACATTATGAAATGTTCCCCCCTGTTTTCCACTGGGCGCACATGCGCCCGCTGGGTATTGGGATAGAAGCCCCTGTATACAGCCTATTTCGATCTCTGATCAGCGGCGGCAGTCACTAGGCCTAATTGGCCATGTGTCAAACGATCGATGGTTTGCTTTTACTTGAAAATTATTAATAAAAGCAAATATTCCATCGTTCAAAATGTTACATAGGCAATTGGGGTGTGGTCTATACTGTTTAGGCCCAAGTATAGCCTACGCCCTAAAACCTACTAAGGCCACATAAGTCATAGGCCCCTATCTTAATTTTCTTTAAATTAGCCTCTAATATAATTATATATAGGCCTATATATAGGCCTATTATATATGCCTATTATATGCTAATTTGAAGAAAATTAATTAATAGACCTTAATTATGTAGGCGGCAAGGCTATGCCTATATGCGATTTCTGCAGGCCTATTTTATTTGAAAGAGTTTTGAACCGGGCTAATGGCCTAATGCTTATAAAACCTAGGCCTAGCCCAGCTTACAGGCTAAACATGCAAGCGTCGTTGCCTAAATATAGCGGGACCCGCATGGTTCCTTCCGAGTAGCCTACTCCCTTTGATGCCTGTTGTGAAATTGTTTGTCTGTACATAGCCTAGGCCTAATCTATATAGTTTGTAGGCCTGTGTGTTTGGCAATCAATATATGGTTTAAGTGGCTACTGTAATAAATACTGTTCGTCGCATTTTTCCACACATTTCTTTAGTTTCTAATAGGCCTATAAATTATTTAATGGCCCTATAGCACCAATTGCAAGAAGGCGATCAATGTTTCGCTAGTAGGCCTAGACTAATTATTATTGCAATAGGCCTAAACAAAATTATTATTAAATCTAAGTCACAACTTCTACGAATGCGAAGCCGAATAAAATTATGTTTTACATCTGGCATCATCCAAGAGAATTAGGGCCTACGCCTTCTAATTAGCTAAGCTATAGGCTGAAAAGAAATGTTTCCCTAATGCGGATAATCTCTTGCGTTGGTTAGAAAGGCCTGTTGGGGTTCATTTCAGCAGCCAGAAACGGACAGGAACATCTCGAGTTCCACGATGTTACGGTATATTTCGTTGAAGACATCAATTTGTTGGTCGAAAGAAACTCGAATGTCACACTTTCGTCGATTCTCACTGATGCTGGCAAAGCTGAAACGTTACTAATGGAATAGAAACGCTTCTTATGTTTAAATCGAAATTCCTTCGATGAAGTCGAATCCTTTCGGTTGTTGCAAATGACAGCTGGCATAGGCCTACCCTGTTTGCAGTTTTCAAAGTCCTGATGTAGGCCTTCGTCAGCTGTAGGCTTAATTGAAGTCGAGCGACTGTCATTCTCTGCAGGAGTAGGCCAGTCGACATATTCCAGTTTCTCTGCTTCCCTAATGCGGATAATCGAGTCGCGAGCTTCGCATACAATTACACATGATATAACTATCGCAAACACTCCGAAGCTCATTAATATCGGTCCAAAGTATATCAACAGTTTCGTCTGGATATTGGTAGATGTTTCGTTAGAAGCCGAAGAGAATAGCGCTCTCTCAGAAGAGTCCGTAGTATTTCCCGCCGAGAAAGTGGCATAATATCCAGCCGTGCATGTAAGAACTCCAGTCCCGATCAATAGGATTCCAATAATCGTCAACAACATGGCTGGCCATAAAAATGGAATAAGACAATAACATTTTCTACCTGTTCGCTTTCTTTCAGTATTGCGCCGTAATATTGGTACTGGCGGCAAAGTAGAATCTGTTCTGTTTCGGATAATTCTAGCTGCAGAATACATTTCCCGTTACTTCCGTCTTGGCTTCGAGCCGTTGGTCGACTACATGATTGTATTGATCATGCCCAAAAGGCGTCGTCTGCAGCGGAAGACGCATTACTGTTAAATTCAAGTACGTGCACTTAAGACGTGTGTTTTATATCACTTTACGTGGTTGCTGTGCCATCACCGGCTTTTATCTCACTGGCGAAAGAGTAGCATAGAACATTTTTGCTAGTAGGCATACAACAGACCTTCCTTAAAACAGCTTCGAATACCGTTGGGAACATGGCTTTCCCCGACTGCGCCGACACTCACACGGTCCTGTTGGCTGCAGGCCCTAATAGGACTACGGATCGAAAATTTTCTCCAGCTTTAGAAAGGGAGCGGATTTTAACACACCCTCGCTATAAAGGCCTGTTCTTGGCATAGGCCTAGTTCCAGAGGAGAGTTGCAAGCAGGTTCCAACCGTTCCAGTGTGCTCGAAGTAAAATACAAGCTTAGCCAACAAAATTAACACACATGCAAGACTGCAAGTAGAACACGATTGATTGACGCTGTTGCCTTAAGATATTTTGGCATGCGAGACAAAGACCCCCTCACATCACTTGCTGGTTTGGTCCCTATAAGCCTACAAATGTGCATGTATACAGAGTACAATGCAGTCTACGAGATATAGTTATTCATTCATGACAAAAAACTGGATTGCTTTCCATGGAATTGGCATTTCCAGAAAACGATTTCTTAGACATAGAGGCCTAGGTTTGCTTTGGGTCTTTTTGCTATACTCCATACCAGTTGACATTAACCGACAGAACTTTTAAACTCAGCCGTCATTCATTGCTTGGCTTCACTTCTCAAAGATGTGCATTTGCGCTAGCAATTTCATTGGGATGAAAATGACATATAGGTCATTACAAAAATTCAACATGGACCCACTTGATTAACAAACAAAATGCTGAAGTGGCAACAGCAGAGATAACAAAATAAGAGAATTACTGTACAAATCCCGATACGACTAAAATGATTGATCATACAAATGATAATCTAACCATGGGCATATTAGGGGGTTTACGGGTTCAAACCCCCTCAAAATAAATTTTATAAACATTATTTTACAGAGAAAAGCGTTTTTGTAAAAATTTATAAATTCTCCAACCACATTCAGTGGAAACCCACTTTCGATGTTAGACAATGCACAGTTGGGAGCAATGCTGGTTGGTAAACTTGCTTTTTCAAAAGTAATCCTCATTTAGATCAATGTGAAGTAGGTAGATCAAGTTACATCACAATTATATATCTACATTTACTTAATCTGAGAAAAGTCTGTGATGGCTTCTTCAACCCTTGTTCTTTTGTACTCTCACATAAACTTTGCAGTTAACAACGATCACAATTTCTTGAACAGATAATTAGAAGTATATGAATAAATTGTTTATGTACTGCATTTACTATCGACGGGATCTTGAACAAAGAACTTCAGCTCAATCTTTGTCTAAGGTTAAAAAGTATTCTGAATCACACTACTTAACTATCTTTGGGTGTGCCATCAGTCGGGGTTAGTGCATTCTTCACAACAGATGTCAGACGAGCATGATAGAAGTTACCGCAATAACTATGGAAGTTCTCAAATTATAGACTATCAATACCACATTTTCTCATCATGAAGCCAACAGAAGTAGAATGGCTCCTATTATTCACCGAGCACATACAACTTCAATAGTGTTATAAGAACCAGTCAGTTTTTTAAATCAGTTGCTTTTATTGGCTGTTGTCTTCTCGTAATTCAGACTTTTCCTTATCTGCTCTACAACTCCTTCTTCATCTCCAATGACTTGCTTACCTAACAAGCACAATACACATACAACAATATAAGTAAAGAGTTGCATATTTGCATACGTTCTGTACAAAAGATTGCAAACATCAAGCATTCAAGAATATATTAGCAGTGGATGTTTTAAATTTAATTTACATGTTTAAACTGTCCCAAACAAATGCAAAATAGAAGCTGTTTCATCTACCTCAATGAACTTATCCAAATAACTTCCTTTTAATTTTGACCAGGAAAGATTCGTCTTTGTCATTGACCACTTGTCCAGAAATAGGGGATGACGGCGTATCACTGCCCCCTTGCTTATCATCTTTACCTGAAAATCAGATAAGCAAGGGGACAGCGTTTATAAAAATGTTTCAAACACAAAACAATCGCTATAAATTTTAGTCTAAACAGAAATTATAACACTAGACAGATCGTCACAACCACAAAGCTGTTTTTTCTGAGTACTACATAAATGCTAAAATCGGAAAATTGTGGGGAGAACATAGCCTAGACAAGCAGAACAAAGTCAATAGGCTGTTGCAAATCCGTTATCCCCGTGGCTTTAGGAATGATGCATGACAGCTCTCTTGATATAATGGTACACGTATTGATACTGCATACTTTGCAAAGAAAAGTTATTCCGCAAAGTCCCTAACAAGAACAGGAGCGGACGGCATGCATCATGCACACTATAATGTGAAAATACTGGTACAACAAAACATATAAAACTCAGTATGGCAAATCTATTTAACCCTTTCGCTGCGTTACGTGTTTTTGCCACTACGCGTCATACAATATCGTAAGACGTTATTTTTATGAAAAGACGTGTATTTCTGTAAGCAACCACATAACGTCTTGAAACACATAAGAACTGATAAATTGTTCATGGTTGTTCGTGGTTTCTCTGTGTGGTGCTCGTATTGTAGACTATGTGCACATTTATAATAGCCTAGGCCTAGAAGCCTCCAGTAATTGCGACACGGACAATCCTGCTGATCGGAAAAGCGTGAGAAAGTTTCTTCGAGTGAGGAGGAGGATAATACTAATAATAATATATAAAGTCCAGTGACTGATTGTCCAAGAGAGAACCCCACTGTGGATAAAGTGCACTTCTCTAAATCACACGCCGTGCAAGAAGTATTAGACCTGGGGGCCACACACAACCGGATCGAATAGCTGTAGCACAGTATGCAATCTGGTGCCGTGTTTACTCTAGGCCTTATTCACTAGGCCTATTATCATAATGTGCATTAGGCCAATCTATGAACAATTGAAGTAAATAAATCAATTCGAAATCAGTTGTGTCCACGTATATATGTGAATAGGTCTACCAGCATTCCTGATTCTTCTAGACTTATCCGTTTGACCTGCCTCTGAGTATAATTTACAACGGGCGCTATATAAATTACAGATAGGTAGACTGATATAAAATGCATTTGTAAATGTTTTATCCAGTTTTTATGAACATGTTACAATAAACCCAATGGCATTATTGTTGAGCAAAGATGTAGTAATAATAGCTGGAAAACAATGGCTTTCACAAGCCATGGTAAAGTATAGGCTACTTCCGCCATCTAGCGGCCGAAAATCGCCGAAATATTACCTTCAGTTATATCATGCATTACATTTATTAATGCACTAGGCGACAACATTGTATTCCAATACGCGGAGCAGTATTATCTCACATCAGAATGACCTATAGCCGTGACTATAGTTATGACGATACGTTGTCGTCCTCCGCCTACGGGATTATAATTTCATGACGACACATTGTCGTCCTCCGCCGCGAAGAGGTTAATAAACCAGAAATTCAGAAAACCTGCTCACCATCTTTTGTCTGTGTTATCCCATTTACAGTACCATCGACATTTGCTTCAGTCTCTGCATACGCTAGCAACAATGCCTTCTGCTGTGACGACAGTTGGCTATATAACAAAACAACAAAAGTCACATATGATTCACTAGAAAATAAGCAAAAAGCGAGAGAAAAAAATAAGAACACCATAAAAACTTAAGAACATCATTGATATAACAATGAACTTGGAATCATCAATTGATCCCTATAGCTAGTATGTTATACAATGCAAGTTTACGGGAATTATTTTTTTAATGCTTTCATTTTAGAGACGGCCAACACCCTGGCGGAGTAAAATATTGGCACAAAATCTGAAACCAAAATACTGTGTCCACTGTCAAGGAATAGAGAAGAAAATACACAAATGTTTTGAGCAATTCTGAGATAGAACTTGCATTTGAGCAACTTCTCACAAATTAATTCCACTGTTCATACAGAAAACGTAGTTTTAAACTGTTCATTCCTGCTTTCTATGAATGATTTAAGATGACAGAAGCCTATTGTGCGCTCAGTACATACGCTGGCACATTGACCTTCACATGGACATAGTCATCTTTATTGCCAAACAACTGCATCTCATCCACAACAATGTCATTTGCTTTCATGTAAAATATGCATGGAAAAAAGACATCAAAAGAACTGGTCTTGATTTGTTAAGTACATATGCATCAAACATTTTAAAATAATTGAGTAACTAACTTGTATTAAACCTACTGATGCACTTCACACAAAGACTTCATAATTTATCAGGAGAATATATAATTTACCTAGAGAATACAATTTGTCATTGGTAATCATTACCGACTTTGAGAAGACATGGTCTGTAGTCATACGACCTACAAAGGACACGACCTGAGATGTCCTACATACGGTACTTACGCTGGCACATTGACTTTCACATGGACATAGTGATCTCCATGTCCATAGCTGTGTGATCGAGGAATTCCTTTGCCTGCCAGACGTATCCGTGTATGTGACGATGTGCCAGTAGGAATCTAAAATATCAAATAGTCCTACGTTCCTGACAGCAATTGATATAACAGGTCATAATGGTCAACACACTAGACAAGAACTGCAGTGTAGCACTAACTATTGACTTTTCAGCGTTATGTCTTTTTCGTGCACAGCCTCGCTTACATGCAGTTGCATCAGGCATTTCCCTACAGACTGTTCTTTAAAGAGTACACATAGCTCTTATTAGGATGGAAACAAAGTTGATGTTGTTCACATCTTTCCAATATAGTCGCTCTCTATTTTGTTCACACTGGAGACGTGCATTTTTTTTTGTGGACAAATAAGCATCATTAGCTTATATGATAAACATTAAACACAGATGAGTTAGAAAAGGAAACTCACACTGAGTAGGATATCTTCATAAATACCAGGGATTCGAATCGTTCCACCCAGTGTAGCCTGAGCTAAACTCACAACTATTTCTGAATGAACATCGGCACCTTCTCTTTTGAATGTCTTGCTTTTCTCAACCTATATCACAAAATAAATGACAAATAAATGGTAATATAACTATATTTTACAACGAAAAACAATTAAAGTTTACACACATGAATAAAATTCCGAATAAACATGATCCGAGATGAAGAATATCCCAATGACGGTATCCCATGTTGGCAGCTGCTGGCTCTGCTCACGTGATTGTAATGCCTAGAAAAAGCGTATCTGTATTGAAATCACAGTTGAGGCAAAGTCCTTCCCTTCCAGTGGGTGAATGTTGACAGATGCACATATCATTTTCGATGTAGATTCTGAATCCAACAAGTTTTCCTCAAACCCTCTTTAGGACAGTTCAAATCTGGTTTCACTAATACGTTAGCCTCGTGTTGTTGTTGTGATACAGAAGTTTTCAGCTTAGAACGTATTCCAGCTAGACACAAACTGCTCTAAAGTGTAAATTTCATGGTGAAATACACCAATTTATTATAACCCTTGTAAGCTGATCTAAAGTAATATAATAGACCTGTAGTGAAAATGACCTTACCCTAAAGGTGATGAAGATTTCTTTACTGCCAACAGGCATTCTCACTGTTTGTCCATCCTCAACTCCTTAAATAACAGACAGAATACAATTAAAGATATTAAAAATTAAAAAGAATATGCTTGAGGCAAAAGTTTCATGGTTAATACATAAAAAACCATAATTAACAAGTCAATTTCTCATATATATATATATATACCATAGTTCTTATACATGGCTTATACATGCAGTGCAATGTCATGCACACCTGCACATCATACATGCATTACACGTTTGGGTAATAATACTTTAATATGAAAATTCGTGGCTGTCTATATAATCCAAGATTTGAACAATGACATGGCAACAGTTGTCTCCTGCAGACAGCATGTTCACAAGAGTTTCAAACAGACTCACTTGGACATAGAAGCTGCATTCCTCAAACTTCAGTCTAAGTAATCACAGGTTAATAGTGAAATGACCCAACCACAAAGGACAACAAATCAAACAGATGTTGCCAAAAACAAGCACACAGGTGGAAACTTCATGAAATCTCCTTTCAAATAACTCATCGCATTGGCATCAATGAAAAATAGAGATCGAAACAATTTGAAGTTTAGTTCATGAGTAGCGAAATAAGCTAACTCAAAATGGAACTCAGCTTACAAGAAAATGTGTACTGTATGTGTCTTGACATTTGTATTTGAATCATTCATTTGCATCATATTTTATATTATATGTAATTTTGGATTTGGATAAATTTTATTGAATGTTCGATCAAATAGCTTGATATAAAATTTACATAATTTTAACTTAGGGCAGAAATGTAATGTCTAGTTAATAGTTATCCACCAATCTAAAAATCTAGAATCTGTTATAACGTGCACAATTTTGCACATGCACAAAGTTCTACCTGCTGGAACCGGAACAATGACTCTTTTGCGCTGAATCGTTTTGCCTTTGCCTTGACATTCCACACAAGGAGTCTTAATCAGCATACAAGATCCAAAACAATGACGACATGTTGATCGCATTATGAAGGGTCCTGTACTGATCGTCTCCTGCAAACATCACAAAAAAACAAAATACGTTTAGAATCAAATCATGCTCTAAATTGCCAGAACTTACCTTTGATAATGGGGCTATGTAGAGTACATTACAAGGGAAAAAAATTTGCGAATCTACAACTGATTAGCGATCAGACGGCTGTTGGCACTAACAGAGGACCTCTAGTCTAGTGAACATGCAATTAAAGAAAGATGCTACTGATATTAGGTCTAACAGTACTCTAACTGTTCTGACTGTAACAATCAGGCCTACTAAGAACCAAGTGAATAAGACAAGGTCAAATAAATTATCGTGCATAGAGACATAGAATTGAAGAATTAGCCTATAATAGTAGGTCCTATAGATAAATTTATGGAATCTAGAATTTTTGAATTGTTATAAATTAGAAAGCATTCGACATCAACATTTTCAATTTACCCTATTAAATAAATAGGCCTAAAGCTTAACATTTTAAAATTTTAACGCCATTCGAATACAATGATTGCATACGGTGTGTCACCAAATTTGGTGATAAGTTTAGATGTGTCGGGTGCCAGAAAAGGTAAAGAACCTCTGCCATAAAGCATATCAAATAAGTGCTTTAGTCAAGTGGCATTTTG
This sequence comes from Dendrobaena attemsi, assembly GCA_034693945.1. Lineage (NCBI taxonomy): Eukaryota > Metazoa > Annelida > Clitellata > Crassiclitellata > Lumbricidae > Dendrobaena > Dendrobaena attemsi. Next base: position 4,238 of record JAQFXW010000053.1, on the reverse strand, counting down.
CACTAATCTCATTATTGAATAGTAACATATTCAATAAATACTATATCTGAGCAAGACACTGATCACAATTGCAGTACAAGAGATTGAAGACAATTAATCTCCATTATTCAATCAACTTATTTGCTATTCTGTAAACTCACCATGCCTGTGCCATTGCAAAAGTGGCATCGCACTTTGCGTGTACCAGGTTCTGCCTTCTCACCATTGCACCTTTTACACGTATCAGAAACATTCAGTTCAATCTCCTTGTTGCAACCCCGAGCAGCTTGTTGAAATGTAAGGTTCATTGCTACCTATAATAAAGCACAAGGATATCATACAATGTGCAAATTATGCACTTTTCGTATTTTTAGGCATTTGCATGGATTTGCCATAAATTTAAACACAACTTATAAACTTATATGCACAATGCTCTACAATGGCTTTTGAATTAAGAAGGCTGTGTTATAAAAATGGAAAAGATTATCACATGAGTAAGATTAGCTTAAACAACTTCACTGCACCATCAGCGCTTTGGCGTGTCAAACTCCGACACACCTTTGAGCTGTAGTCGGTACCGCCTCTGAATAGTAGTGGACTGTAAGAGGCGGTATTGAAATACACACATACATACATACATACATACATACATAGTAGCATATGTCGCTCTGTTTTGTGCTACAAGTGTGTGTAATTGTTTTATTGATATAACATAATAAATTAATTCAATCAACAAATATATTAATATATCAGCAATAACACCACACAAACTACAAAATGATATTATTATGAACATGGTCCAATTATTATCTAGCACTGTTTTCTATCAATTCATTGGTCACATGTATGTGACCAACCAAGCCTTTGCTTTAAAATATTTCTCCACTCAAATTTTAATGCTACGTAATATGTGCGTGAGAAGTTATTTCTTTTTCACCACAATTATTAAGTGTTTCGAAGGTGCTCAGATGCTTGTTATCAAAGCCTTGTCTACACAAACACACTGATGACAGGTCAAAGTCGGATTACACTTTAAAAAAAATGTAACTGTAATGAATCGACGCTGATATTTCTATGAGCTGAGAAAAAGAATTTAAAATTATGAATAAAATAAATGGATTATATTTGTGGCAAAGTCATGAAAGAATTGAAGTTCAGGATAAGATAAATCGTTAAATATAAAAAACACTAACTTCTGAAGCAGGCGCGAATCCAAAGTTCGACTCAGCAAATTCACCAAAATCTGAAAATCCGGACATTCTAAATCCTTCTTCCCCAAAGATTTTTCGAAAAAGTTCCTCAGGATCAATGTTACTGTGGAAATTTTCAAAGCCTTCTGCAAAGATAAAAACATACGCATAACATACAAGTTTTTACATTTACAAAATGCCAAGATACTAAACACTGTTAGAGTAAAAGTCTGCAAATGGACTGCACATATCAATATTATTCTTTAGTGCTTTAACTAAGAGTGTTCATTCATGTCAGAGTAGCATGTTACTCAAGACAGTAAACTCAAGAAAGCATACAAATTGGTCACCTACAATTCAGTGCTCTTATTTCAGTCATTTATCCAGTGCCTTTGTTTAAGTCATTCATCCATATTCATGCAGTGCCCATATGTTTAAGTCACATCTGTAGATATTCATGAAAATAAAACTCTCTGGGCCTTATAGTCTGGATGATGCAGGAACCATCTGACGTCAAATAATTGAAAATTCATTAAAGCCCCGTATGAATTGGTAGAACTGAACACAAGCATGCATTTGAGTAAGAAACACACAATAAAGACACAGTTACATACTGGCACCGCCTTTGAATGGTCCTCCAGAACTGCCAGCAAACTGTTCTCCACCCATTCCATATGTGTCGTATTGCTTGCGCTTATTGTCGTCACCTAAAACCTTTCGTAAAACAAGAACTCTGAATGACAAGTATTGCCTCTACACCAGAACCATACTAATGCTAAATTTGTAAGTTTCATTTGAATCAATGATTACACATTGTATTTTGATGTAATGGTACTTCCTGACAAATAAGAGTTTACCTTACACTGAAATAATATATATTTCTTAATATGATTCATCATACCGAAAATTATTTCTCAAGGCTTTCTACTTGTTCCTACGTGCGATGGAAACGGTTCAATCCTGAAGTTTTTCTTATATCAGACCTTCTAATTACAAAAATAAATTCAAACACAAAAGACTAATCTTCGGATGGCATTCTTCGTGTTTACAAGTACTATCTAAAGTGTCATGTAATACGTCAATGTAAAGTAATGCAATCTTCACACACTTCAAAGTATCATCCAGCTGCTTCTAAAAGGAATGTTGACCATCATTTTGCTTAAAATCTCAATTCCACACAGTAAATACTGAGCAACATGAAATTTTTCTGTAAAACACATTACTTCATAAGCTTCGGAAACTTCTTGAAATTTCTTCTGTGCATCCGGATCATTTTTGTTCATATCAGGATGACACTTTTTTGCCAACTGCAAAACATAAAAATCATAATATTTTAATAAAGACCTTAAGCTAAGGTATTTTCTAACAGCTGCTTATCACTTATCATAACCTATGCAAATCGAGTTACACATTATCATTTGGTTATGCTCTGGACAAGCTCTTAGAACAACATTGTCTCCGTCAGCAAGTATAGAATTTGGGTCTGCAACTCTGAGATGCATTGGCTTATGCGAACAAAATCAGGATTAATCCACTGCCTGCTTACGGCTGAAGAGAATGAAAGTGTCATAGTTTGACATACCTAACTATTTTAGACAGAGTTACTTTCTTGAAATTCAGAGCAGTCGAATCTTTCAAATGAATTAGACCACACTAAAACGTCAGTTGGACGTTCTGGGGATTACTGGAATCTGGCACTCCAGCATTGTAAAGGATGTTGCTGTACAGCTGGGATGTTTATCCACCTAGTTATTTCATCCATGACTACTACCCCAAAGGCTAAGTCGCCAACAGCAGTCCACACAAAACATGAATGATCTCCTTATCACATACATCTAACTACCAACTAACCCAAAAACAATATTAAAAGAAATCAATCTGAGATTGATTAGGAGACGTGTTGACACTTCTTAAAACTTTACAATCACCTTCACCCCTTAAGAAATACTTATCCATGCATGACAATTTTTCATTGAATATTCAACATGCTTATTCAATTTTCAACCTCCCTCAGCCCTGTCACTCTGAGTAATTGATCTATTGGTTTCACCACCCTTCAGTGCTCGGGCTCACAGATAGCATAAGACCACTGTTATAATACAGAGGCAAACAGTTTAAATGTCACTGCTTGAGAACAAAAACTAAGCAAATTCTGATATACATTCTTGGCATGAATTTAGTTAATCAATCCATATTAAAAAAGCATAAGCGGAAGATACAGTCATTAATCATCAACGAACACACACACCTGATAGTATGCTTTTTTAATATCTTTTAGTGACGAAGATTTTGGAATACCAAGCACATCATAGTAATCTCGTTTTGGATTATGTGCAGCTGACGACGTGTGAAAACAGGAGGCAGGTGAACCGAAAGACAAATGAATTTCAATAGCTAAAAGAGAACAGAAAATAACACACATATTATAAGACATCAGGCCAAAAAAATAATGTTGAGTTTCCTGTAACAGATGTTTAAAAAACGGAGTAGGTGGGTAGGAAAATAATTTTATTTTGGTGAAATGTATTTTATACGATTCTATTTCATCATTTTGCCCTTAACTACAACATGTTCAGACACGCGGTGGTGAAAGCCTGTATCTATAGAACACTCAATTTGGTTCCACATTTTTTTTAATGAAATTTGCAACTTTTAAATTTCTAACTTTATTTGAGTTTTTTTGCAACTTTTAAATTTCTAACTTTATTTGAGTTTTGACTGTTTGGATTGTGATGGAAGTTCACTGCTATGCTTGAAATTTAGCCCCACAAATTTCAAACAAAAATTCAGAAATTGCTTTTCTATATTTTATTTTATACAAAATATTTTTTTTAAATTATTTGAATCGCCCAAAAATGGTGACTCGGTCTGGTTACCAGAAACACAACATTATTTCTTTGGCCTCAGCAGACACAAACAAATCGGCAATCCTGTCAACGGCGGTTTTAAATTATTTAACACTGAAATTGACATATGTTCGCCGATGATGTGCGAGTCATATTTCTTCCATCGTAAATACCATCGGGGTTCTTTGCGGCGTGGGAAGTGGGTTGTTGGGATCGTTGAACG
>JAQFXW010000052.1:0-27896 GCA_034693945.1 Dendrobaena attemsi | reverse complement strand
CATTATTCTATGCATTATATAAAAGCATATATTTACAATTATACATGAATAAAATACAAGTGCATATAATGTGTAAGATTTATTGCTTGATGTAACTGAAAGTGATTGTTGCTAATAAATTATTGATTTATTCACTTCTTCATAGAATTTGTATTAGCAGTCTCACAATATAAATCTGTAAATGTGTTGAAAATGTGGAGTCATGGGTTGATAATGCATTTGATTTGTTTTTGAATGATTGTAAAATAATAGATATGTGAATTATGATGATAGCAATAATAATGATGGTGGTATTGATGAACAATTGTATTATACGAGTTTTCCTGGTTGCGTTGATATTAAGCCATCAAGGTTTCCCTTCTGTGCTAAGAGGGACATCTCAAAATACAGTTTCCAATCGCATTAACTGGCAACTTTTAGATAGCCATGTTTGAGCAAGGTTCTGAGAAACTTAGTACTACATACTAATGGCAAGTTCTTATATATATTATGCACATATACATACACTCACACATGCATGGATATGTGCAGATACGCATTTATGCAAGTATCCTTATTATAGGCAGATTTCTTTCGTTAGAGCAAGGGGTGGGCTATGGTTGTGGATTGGGTTCCCAATTCTTCAGTGCTGCATCACTGCCAGGTTTTTTGGTTGGATAAAATGTTGAGACCGTTTTAATCCCGACATAATTGGTTAAAATATTAAAGTTCTACATCCGATAATGATGTCACAATGATGCCATTTGTTTCAAAATTCAAATGTTGATGATTTTCATCAATTGTGTTGAGGCTGAAGACGGGCAGTATGAACACCCCTCGTAATCTGAAATTAAATAGGCCTAGGATTTATAAATTTAATTACAATTTATGATTGACGAATGGCATTTGAAAAAAACAAAATTGAAATGTTCTTGATAGTTTTGTGACATTTCTGACTTGATTTTGATCAATGCAATCATTATTGAATGTAAAACTTTGACTAACCATTATTAGCTAAATATGTCAGAATTGAAATAGTCTTGGAATTTTAAAATTGTTTAACATCTTAATTTTTCATATTGTCCATATTTTCCTGACATGTTGTGTAATTGCATTTGCTAGCAGATTAAGCGGGACAAGTGCATTTGTTTAAATGAAACTGATTGGTTGAACAGAATTACTGCATCAATATGGCAAGTTCTGAGATAGTGTTTCTAAATGTTTGTTAAGTCTTTTCCAAAGCACTTTGTTCTGAAGCATCTTGCAGTCATTGAGGTGAAGATTTTATTAAGCTCCATACCAACCCATATGCCAACCATTCATTTTAATAAATGTAACACATCAGTTGCCTCAGTGGAAGCATTATGAATAGAATTAATCATCAGTTTAAAGTCATCGTAAATCAGTTCATATACATTAAGTATCCAATATGGTATATGGCTGTATGCGTTTTGTCTGTTCTAACTTAAAACAGTTGTTCCTGATGCTGGTAATGATGATGATAAAGCTGATGTTACTGATATTGTGACATTTGATGCGATGCATGGTTCTCCATGTATTGTATGTTTTCTGAAGTGCTTAAAGGTTCAGATGTTATGCTGCTAAATAAGGAAGTGCACATTGTTGCCTTTATTCACATCTGACAAACCCACGTGAATTGGAGAAGGGCAGAGAAGAGCTACAAAACGATTTTGGAACTAGAGATACATCATTGATTATCAAAACTATTATTAAGTATCCGGTTTTGTTTTAACAGTAGGCTTGGTAAATGCACGTCCCCTCTCTCTCTTACTTCTGTCTTTGATGATGATGATGATACAAATACTGATGAATAGGTGATGTGCATGGCTGTGCTACTGTTGATGATGATATTTGATGATGATGGTGATGTTATGCAGTTAAGAGCTTATTGTATGACTTATTATAGTTAGCCATCTGGTGATATCTTTAGAAATGCTGTTTGTCAGCGGCTAATTGGTAGTGCTGAAGGATAGACAAACTTACTTGTCCGAAACCTACTGACGTTGGTTTGGGTTATCCTGTGATTTATATGGGTCCAAGTGACTCTGGCCAGTTTTTCCCACTTCCTTTCCATGACCAGTTGGAGGTGGTGGTACCCTCTGGGTTTTCATTGACTCTGCAGTTAGAACTTTAAGCCAAACTGCCTGCAGTCAATGCAATAGCAACTCCTTTGTGGCATTCCTGTATCAATTATTATCTGATAATGTAGTGAACCAGTGGGGAAAACTTGGAAGTGTAGTGGTTAACATGATGGACTGTGAATCAAGAGGTAAGGGTTCAGATCTCTGTAATGGCAGAATTTTGTTTAGGATTTCTGCCTGACCTGTGCCCCCAATCAGCTATATTAGTGAGTACAATGGCCATACACTGTTAGTGGGAAGATTAGAGGGTGAGGGAGAGAATTGGTCACCCACCATGATGTACTTCGTCTGCCAAGGCTAAGAAAATGAAGTCGCTAGCTTAGGGAAATACTATGCACGAAACGTGAAACCAAGCTGATGCTCGGATTTGTTACTGGAAGATGCAGTATATAGTGGATACACTGGGTTACACCTGTTGAAAGACAGATACTTATTTAGAGTATAAATTGAAATGAACTTTAAAATTCTGAGAAATTGGACTGGCCCAATTACTACTTATCCAGCTTGTTAATTTAAAGCAAATATGCTTGACAAAACCATAGGAAGACATAGAGGGGACTTGCAGTAAACAATGAATAATCGTGAGTTAGAGCATGTAATGATGGATTAATAAAATGTATTCTGTGGGTTGGTAATAACTAATAAGTATAGCTGGAAAACAAACTTTCATTCTGATGGCGAAATGCTTGCGAATAAGATAGATAGTTTCAGCGACCTCGCTTTTGTGGTCTATGTAGGCCCAGGCCTGGCCTATAGGCTTAAAATGATTGAGCTGCATTAAGTTACAACTTCTAGATTATTATTAGGCCCAGGCCTATATTGTCTAGTAGATTAATTAATTTTATGCGCTTATGATGAAGAAGTAGCAATAGAAACAGATGTAGCATAAATTTACAGAATTAATAAATTTTTCGGTATCTATTTATAGCACCGAAAAGTCGTAATTACGACTTTAAAATCGTAATAACGCCTTTAAAAATAAAACCAGATGGCCCGAATGGTCTGCCGTACACTTCAGTGGTAAACCAGTCAAGGTTACACTGAGTTTCCAGTTGAGTAGTTGCCCCCAGTGAAGACAGAGGATATGGTCATGTAACTCATGTACATAGGTCACGGGCAGGTCTGTGTATTCTACACAACTTAAGATGATTGTCAAAGTGCGCTGGTGCAGGTGTTAATTATGCTAATTGGTGTTAATTATGCTAATTGGATACGGTGTCTCTACTAAATTCGATTGCCTTCTTTCATTTTTGGATTGGCGGGACATCACGTCTGACCTGTTGGTGGAATTTTTATGTACACCGGTATACGTAAATACGTATGTACTCTGAATATGAATTGCCAGCGGCTTGTCTATTCCAGTGCTTTCTCGCAATAGAATTGTTAATTTTGGAGATAATCACTGATTTTGTAATTGGGTTGAGAGGGCAGGATGACTCAGAAAACATGTTGCCCTACAACTGTGTGCTATATTAGAACTTTAACATATACATATTATTAGTATGTGTGTCTTTGTGTGCAGTAACTGTATTTGTTATATATATATATAATTTTATATATGTATGACATGTATATTTCGACATTCAATTTCTTGTACACGTATATGAAATATAGGTAATATGTATGCACAAAGTTAGTGTTTTACTAGCAAGGATAACTTAGATAAGAATTAAGGGATTTTAAGATAATATGGATACATGTAAGCCTAGTATATTTAGTTAGATGTATGATGTTTAGTGCAATATATAATAAATATTATATATATACTGTATAGTGCATATACATAAATATTATATATATATACTGTATAGTGCATATACTGCATAGAAAATACATTATTATTCATACCTACTGATTCCATAGAAGTTGCTTTAGATTAGATAACAGTGATGTTTAGAGGCCGGTCAGATACGTTTAGTTAGTGAGTAACCTGGGCATTTAGATTACGCGATGCCACTTCAGCCCTTATGTTAATGCTTTTGGCCTCTGTTTTATCCAGCAGTCACACTTTTCCTTAATTAAACAACTGTAAGGATCAATCAGCGAGACCAGCAGAAATCCATCGGTCATTAAACCTTCCTCACTCATATGTATATTCTCAGTCAGAGTTGCATGGATCAGGTCTGGATCTTGAATGGAGGACCTAGATACCCCTTAAAAGGCTGTCAATCAGAGACCAGGCGAGAGTCACAGGTAATTAAATGATGCAGCTACTTATTAATTAAATTAGGTAAGTAATCTGTCCACTAGTTTCGTAGTTATCAGCTCTGTAACTTTACTAAACGAAAATTGATTGATTGATTGATATTAGTGCAAGTGTTAGGCAAGGGTGACAAGAGAGTGGGTGAGGTAGTATTAGTGATAGTTGTTGTGCTGAGGGATGAAGAAGTGAAAGAAATGGACAACACACAGTGGTTTTCTGCTGGATAATGTTCAGTTTGCCAACAGTTTCAAAGTGAAATTTAAGCATTTAACTTTTAGTACAGCGTTATTACAATACTAGGCCTATGTGGTCAAATGGCAGAGAACGTGCCTTTCAATTCAATACAATTCAAATAAATTTATTGAGAAACAAACAAAAACACCTGGCCATCAGAATGCAATCTTGACAACCAAGAACAAAAAGAAAGAATAAGCCATAAAAAAGTGATTCCATTGATTGGATAAATTCTGAGTTTGATAATGAAAATGGATGAATCTTAATGGGCTAACCCAGAAACGGATAAATCCCGCTAGAGCCTGGGTAATCCTAAACCTTGTGAAGCCAGGATTTAGTTTTCGGAGTAGGCGATTAACAAGTATAGAATTAAGTAAAACTGGAATCTTATCTTATCAACTAGTCTTGCAGACCTGCATTTGGAAATTAACCACAACTGTCATAATAATATCTTTGTTTATTATCAATCCATGAAGACGAACACATTTGCTTTTGCTGGATGTGTCGTACTTAAATTTAGTTGAAGAGAACTTAGTTGTGCTTAAGTTAGGTGCCTTTAGACCTTTGATGAAATATCGGTTTTGGCTGTGTTAATAGAAATTTATAATTCCTATACAGAAATATGCAGCATGTTCATGAATACTAAATTATCACAGAAGAGCCATTCTTGCAATATGATATTCAGAAACAGAGCTAACAACGTACTGTTTACTGTGTATCCATTTGAAAATTGTAAGCAGTTTGAAATTGATTGAGCTGAATTGACTATGCATTCTGAGTAATATAGTTTGGGAAATTGAAGATAAAAATGCAGATATGGTTTCTGGTTTAACAGGCCTCAACAAATCTGTCAGTCTTTTGATATCTGTTGGAAAATGAAGAAAGAAAGGAAGATATTGGAATCTAGTACACTTGCGATGCAGAATTGAAGTTTAAAATGGAGCAGCTACTAACAAATCTAATGGCTTTCATATTGCCCTCACCTTAAGAAATTTGGTTACACCAAGTGGCAGAATCCGAGTAATGTAGCCATACTATTCCTATACATCAACTATATTAAATCTTACACAGCCCAATTAGGAAATATCTCACGTGTACCCTGTAGAAATGGAAGTACAAGAGAAAAAGGAAAAGATCAACTAAGCTTTGCTGCAAACATAGACACACACACATGCAAGAAACAGACATACACATGCACACACAGTCACACACCTACACATACACACGCAACAAACACACACTAAGCCATACAGATACACGCACATACAAGAAGCAGACGTGCAGATACGCACACACATCTAGTTGAATAATCGCTTTTGAGTACATCTCCTAGTGCTACCAGCCTTCCAAGGAAAGTTCAAAGGTCACCAGATGCTTAGAAGCAAATCAGTGTCATTGTATTTGCTCAATTCTTTTAGCTTTGATCACCCGGTGTGAAGAAGCCACATACGAAGAACAGTAACCAAAAAAATGGTACCCCATAAACTGGCTCTACCCAGCAAGGGGGTTAATATATTTACACTACAGGGTAACCCCAATCTGGGGTAACCCAGTAGTTTAGGTGGATAAGTTATATACTATATATTATGGCGAAAATTATGAAATTATCTGGACTCTGAAGATGCTGTACCAACATTATGGAAGTGGATGAAAAGATGAAAATGTTGATTGTAAAACAAGAAGTGGAATGATGATGAAGGAAGATGTTAATAAAAAGGAAATGGAGTACAAATGAAAATGTTGATCTTAAAGGCAAAGTTGGAAAAGACACAGTAATTCATATGGCACTGAAAACACACCTATTGAAAATGTTCATATGTAGACTAATAATTTTTGTAGCCTAAGCCTAAACCACGGGATTACCGAGTTACAATGGCCCCACCAAACAAGGACTGTTACTTTTATAAACTTCAGAGACCCAGTTCTGATCAAGGTGAGGGCAAAATGGAGTTTCATCAAAGTCTGTCAAACTGCGCGCCTTTGGAGGTTTTAATTAAACACTGGCCGATGCTTCAGTTATGTTATATATGCGTCTTCAAGAGCCAACAGGCGCGCGGTGTTTGTGGGTGCAGAGGGGCATCCCTTCCCATTCAGACCTATCTGCGCATAGTAAACTGTTGTGTTGAGGTAGACAGACCGGCGCCAGCAGTAGTAGATAGACGCGGTGGCGCCGAGTCGGCCTGAATAGATAAGGCTTGCCCTCTGCTGTGTGTGAACGACGGTTTTTGTGTACTGTGACCTCAAACCCTAAGGAATATTAAGTGGCTGCTGTGTTCGCTGCTGCTTTGAGTCACCGCCGGGCTTTCTTCTTATTGGCCGTCGAACAGAGAGGACTTCTGAATGTTGTGTGAGCGGTAGAGTTCGTAGTTCGTTGTTGGCTGGCTCGAAGGAAGTTTTCTGGTGTTATCTAATTTCACACGGGCCTGGCCCCACGTCTATGCAACTCAGCCCCATCTATCCCAGCGCGGCGCGCGTACCATTGGGGTCTGGAGTTATTCACTTGAACTGATTAAATGTTATTTAGTTCCGATCTTCCTCTCTCTCTGCCTCTCGTCTGGGTTGATCCTGTCTGCAGGGTAAGATGGTTGTTGGGGGTGAGGGGGTAGGGCTGGAGCTGCTTCTGTAAAGAGGGGGGGGGTGCCCGATTTGTTGTGGTGATCTTTGGAGGTCAACATCCAGGTCTATCAGCATCCATTTCAGGTTTTATTGCCCCAGGCCATAGGAGGAGTGGAGTGTCTTAGGAATGCTGGGCTGTCGGGAGAGTGGAACTTGTTGTATGGATCGTGGTTATTTTATGCCCAGTTTCCGCTATTCCATGTTTCTTGCTGAGTGTCCACAGACTGGAGATAAATACTGATGAAATTTATGCATCATTCAGGGCCATCATTTATTTATTTATATTTTATTTTAATTTATTAACATATTTCTATACAACCCCTTCAAGTCAATTTACCACTCAGAGGCGATCCCAATCACAGCCCAGAGGTGTGTTGGAGTCAACATGCCGAAGCGCCTCAAGAAATTGTGAGTGAAGGACTTGCTTAAGCTCCTTACGCAACAGGTGGGATTCGAACCTGCAATGCAGCGACCTTCACCACTACACTACCATGACCCACAAATCATCTTAGTCATGAGTCCCCCCCACAAATTCCAATAGACAACAACAGCATCTTAACAATTGAATTTTACAAGATTTTTTAATATGCTTAACTGTGCACTGCATAGCATAATAATTAAAAATATTTCATGTAAGCAATGCATTGCATAATTATGATAACTGTCACAACTTACTTCTGAAGGGATCTCCACACATGGGAGACTAGCTGTTTACTCAAGGATTACCATTCCTCTTAAGCTATTAAATTGACAGTTTATGTCCATGTGACATGAATGACAATATGTCCCTTGTTCTTTTACAAACTGCTTCTTATTCAAGAGGGCAAGTGATCCTAACAATCTTTATTCATACCTTTATGTCACTGAATTCTTCATCACCATCATGTGGTAGTGTAGTGGTGAAGGTCGCCGCTTTGCAACCAAAGGGTTGCCGGTGGTTCGAATCCCACCTGCCGCGTAAGGACCTGGAGCAAGTCCTTCACTCACAACTGCTCGTGGCGCTTCGGCGTGTAAACTTCGACACACCTCCGGGCTGTAGTCAGGACCGCTTCTGAGTAGTAGGAGACTTGAAGGGGCAGTATAGAAATGCGTGAATAAATAAATAAGTAAATCTCATTCATGACACCAGCCACTTGGCAGTGGTAGGTACGAATAAATGATCTCCGTTGTCCTTGGCTATGTGTCAAGATAATTATTGTCCTCCGTCCTGTTAGCGTGGTATGTCTTCTTTGTGTTGTCTATCCAGTGTAGTCTTGATTTGCATATGTTAAGTTTCTTTCATGTAGTGCATTCATTCATTTTCATTTCGGAAATTTATATAGCACCCCTTCAAGGAACGCGCTCAGAGGCATTGTGTGGGATCCTGTCAACTAACAATCTCTCTGCATGTCTTCATCGAAGTACTTTGTTTGGAAACCTAATGATAATTCTGTAGCATTAAAATACCTGCGATCTGTGATCTCCGTATCCAACTCAGTTCTGTAGATATGATTCTATTGCCATCTAACTTAAAGTGCGTTGTCCAACATTCTGATTCATACAGAAATATCGGTAGCATCATCGTCTTGTATATTTTGGTATTGGCTTTCTTCGTTAGTTCTTTGAATCTTGATTGTCTATTCATCATTCCAGAGACCTGCGAAGCGTATCCAATTCTTCTTGTATCTCTGTCTCGTTGCAGTCATCTGCGTGTATTTAAACTCCTAGAAAGTAGAATTGTTCTTCTTTTCAAAAGGGGCTCCTTGGATGTTGATATCTAGTGACGTCTCTTTGGTGTTTTCGATCACTACTATATTATTTTCTGTGCATTGCTCAATATAGACACAATATTCTACTGCATGGTATGGTCAAGTAGCCTCTGCGGAATAATTTTAGCTGTACATTGAATTTTATTCCTGCAGTCACGGCTTTTTGATTTGGTGTTCTACATTGGCATACATGTGCTTGAGTGAGTGTGTGTACCTGTTAGTGCTATAACCATTAATGCAATGATTAAACCTCGTGCTAGCATTTTAACTGAGTCTATCATATATATATAGTCTTAAGTACTATTTTTAATTTATAAACATTATAATTTACTTCATTATAAATTGGCCTACATATTGGTAGCGGCCGTGAGTCGTGAATACCATATATAATGTCGGATTACATGTTGATTGATAGATACACTAATGGATACTTGGAAAATTGGAAGATTTGTTTCACAGTATAGTTAGCGATAAAAAGATCACACTTGGGCATGGCGTCAATTGCCAAGGCGGACAGCTGCCAATCACCTTATTTTTACATTAATTCTAACATGGCCGCTGATTCACCGTTAAAGTTTATTCCAGAACGTTTGACGCTTATAAATTAGAGTTAGGTGACTGTTAAGAAGACGCCACCATTGGGTACTGTGTCCATAGTGGCTTAAATGTTTGTATTCTTGAAATGCTACGAAACGGTGGCTGTACTCAGAGGTAAACGGTTGAATAGCTCTTCCCAGAACCGTTCCGGCGTGTACCACTATCAGCGTCGAGTTTTATTGATGGCCTAACACCTCACAAAGCACCTGCACTAAGTCTCAGAGATCACTCTTTCGTTCGCAGGATATGCAGTGGTTTGAATCCTGCTCTGCCTTTGTTTGCACGTTGTTTGTTTGTTTAAATCAAGCTAACCAGATGCCCGCTTACCGCCACTCCATCCATACATGACTGAACGGAAATAACTAAGTCGTTTCTGTTGAACCCACTGTTCGCGTGGGAGTGCCTAGAGCATTGTGAAGCCCGCTCCATCTGATAGAGCTACTGATTGCTGGAAGACCACCCAATGCATCTTAATAATGAGTGTATGATGGGCTCGTGTGCCTACAATTGAAGCCAAATCATTGTTTGCGTTATAACGGCATACACTTCTACAGTGAATTTCTTACAGTCTGCGGAAAGCCCGATTTTACTACTCTAAATTAAAATCTGACCTGTCTTCAATGAATTTCGGTTGTCAACTTGTGATATAGGGGCACGGGGGGGGGGGGTTTGATAGGTTAGTCGGCTTGGCCTGTAATGGGAAGAGCATGTGTTTGAGCTTCAAGGCAGGAACATCCTTTAATCTTACATGCTCAGCACCGAATGCCCGCTACTCGGTGTTCTGTTGTATGTTGGTGTGCATTTCTGAGCATGTAACAAGGGCATTATAAAAAATGTAACAAGGGCATTTGTATTGTATTGTATTGTTTTACAGGTGGTCGAAGGTTAGATTTCGGATGAGTATTGTTCCGTTGGCCAGCTGTTGTCCCCCTTAAGTTATCATAATTATGATTAAGAGTTGCCAACTGATTAAGAGTTACCAATTGATTATGAGTTACCACCTCACTAAGAGTTCCCATCTCACTAAGAGTTACCATCTCACTAAGAGTTACCATATGATTATGAGTTACCATATGATTAGCAATTACCATCTCATTAAAAGTTACCATATGATTAACAGTTGCCATCTGATAATTAGGTGCTACCTTATTAAGAGTTACCATAGAATTAAAGTTACCATAGTATTAAGAGTTGCCAACGGATCAAAAGCTACAATCTGTTTACAAGTAACTACCTGATTATGCTTGTCTACCTGAACAGCTGTTATTTTTATTTTTTTTATATTTATTTATGCACTTCTATACTGCCCCTTCAAGTCCACTGCTCAGAGGCGGTCCTCTGTTAATTTCCATTCTTCACAGGTTTCAATTATTCTACAAGAACCAATTATGTATTTTTCTCAGATGTTGAACTTCTGTAGTGGTGACCAAACGAAAGGAATGTGCAAACTGCTGATCTAACATCTTTTACTGCTGCTCTACTTTCCTCCGAATGAGACATATATATTAAGAAAACAGGGTCACCCATCCACTTGGTACTTGTCAGTTGTCCGTTAACCCTGTAAGGCTGCGTTCTGTTTGCTCAGCACAGTGTTCAGTACGTCTCAGAAAGGGTCAAGCGAACGACCAAGCATTTATTCCCATTTACTGCATGTTGATATGCTCACTGAGTCATTTGCTTGAGTCGAATGGAATGCCAGGCCAGCAAGTGACCATGGAGAAATATGTCACTTTGTCTTGATAGTTTATGGTGGAGGTTTTGGCTGTTTTGGCTCACGACCAATCGTACTTGACTGCTGCAAAAACTTAGTTTGGTTCAGGATCTCAGCCATGGTAAACCAAGGAATTTTTAAAAAAAAAAAGAGGAAGAAGATTTAGGCATTGACATAACTAACCCTAAAGAGCAACCATATGTGCGAAGTGTTGATAGTTTTATTGTCTTTGCCTTCATAAATTGTATTGCATTTAAGTCTTTATATAGAGCCTCTTGTAGTATGAACCGTTTCGTGATTCTTCTGACTACAGCGCTGATGCTGAGTCATAGTTAAGACGCCAAAGTGCCTCATATATTGTGGCATTAACGAAAACTAAAACGAAAACCTATCGTCTCACTGGCAAATAGAATGCTGAGTTTTAGCTGTGAGAGGCTGCCACAATTGATTTTAAGATCTTATAAATGCCATTATAAATCAACATTGCTTTATATCCAGTGCTTTATTTTCATTATATCCAGCTTTATTTTGATTACAATGTCACTTTAAATTAGCCTCAATTGATGCCCTGTGTAATAATTATTATATATAATGTCACCACTGAAGTATTTGCATTTGATTGAATTGTAAATATAAACATCACAATCAATAGAATCTGAATGCCTCTGATTAGCATCTTTTGAAGTGCTGCTATATAAATTTGAATACATAAATATAATGTAATTACAACTCCAATTGCAACATAGAAAGTGTAAAGTTACAGTCCAAGTCTCTATAAATTCGTGCAGTATGTTGTAATTTATTGAACAACGTTTTCTACCATATGCACAGTTTGTGATGAAACGAATTGTCAGGAACAAGCACACCTGTTAATGGCTTATGAAACCTAATCATGTGTAAAATGTTCAATAGCCGCTATTTTTACTGCTCAATAAAATTGTATGGAAACTGTTTTGCAGAATCACAGTGCACGGGCGCGTGGCCTTCTCCCAACTGCCATTCCAACTCTCCGTATGAATTCCAGGTAAGATTAAATTGCAATTACAGTAAATTAAAGCTGCATCATGTGTCTAATCACTCCTTCAAGCTTTCTGAGACTTTTTTTATCTTCTTCCGTCACTTCTCTTTTGCATTTTCGATTTTTTTTTGTCTAAAGCAAATGTAATACAAATACAACACAAATAGAAGTTTATGAAAGTTCTGTTTGAATTCAGACGACATCTGTTGATTTGATGTGGACTGCGGATTAATTACTTGAAAAGAGAATTGTAATCCATGTGAAGCAAATACAAATTTATTGAAAATTTATTACGATTTTTGGCTAATGAGGCTTATTAGTGAAATTCATTATTCTTTCTGTTTGGGATGCTATATCTCTTGCATATCAATTGCAATTTGAACATTTTCTTTTTTATATTTTAATAGTGCAAGTGTTGTGTTGTCAGAAAGTATTTTGTCCGCTTGTTCACTGTTCAGTGTTTTCTTCTTAGTATATAACCTAAATTGTTGCATTTTAATTTGTCAGTCATCTATAATTTGATTAAATTCACATTAATTAATTCTGTTTATCTACATCAGTGTTTTATTCTATTCCCAACTACTTCCTTGTGATCCTCTTATAATAACATTTTGGATCTTGACTTCGTACAGTACAGTTACATTAGAAACCAGAGTGTTGTTTGGCAGTTGGTACATTAAAGAACATACTTACTCATTTAATTGACTGAATTTGTAATATTTTGAAGTGGTTAAGTACTTTTTGTTTTATTAAATTACCATTGTTGACTAGTATTTTGTGAGTTGTAAACATGGACATAGATAGGCTTGTGTGTAGACACTTAATTTCAAATCAAGTTTGAATCTTTGTTGGGAATTGGAAGGTCGAGTCCTGGGAGGGTATCCTATCGTGTCTTACCATGGTGAAAACAGGTTTTGGTCGTCGCTGAAGTTTATTGTATGATCAGTTGATGGTAATGATTATCCAGTCGTGTATCAGTTCTTTCAATTGTAACAGAAGACTCTTTTGTCAAGAGCTTACTGAGCAAAACAGTGCTTTGATTAAGAGCTTACAGAGCCAACCAGTGCTTTGATTAAGAGCTTACAGAGCCAACCAGTGCTTTGATTAAGTGTTTTCTGATTAAGTAAATATCGGTTTAAATTAACACAAATCCTAAATCACGTCTAACTGACTGATGCATGCTAATTTAGGCTGTTTCATCTGCAGACTTTTTCAAATATCAATAGATGCTCTGAAAATGAACTTGGCTTGTGGGTTAATCTGGGCAAAGCTAATGCAGTTCTTATTTGTTGAGAGTTGGGTGTAAGTGAAGGTAGGATTTATATCCCACACCTTATCAGCCCAAAATAACTTCACTCCTTTGGTTGCTTGTGGCAGCTTGAAAATTTCTTCTGATGGAGCACTCTTGACGTTTTAAACAACGTCTTAGTCGTAAAACCAAAGAACTTTCTGGCTATTGTAACTTTTTAATTTGTTAAAACTTTGGCCTTGTAATGTAATGTATTGTCTTAAAAAATTTTTTATGCCGCACAAGATTCATGTTATGGAGCTAGCTCAACCATCAGCGCAATATCAAATTAAGTAAAAATTACAGTTAATTGTTATATCCGTGTAAATGAAGAAAGTGCAAGTTGTGATGTTTTTTCTTGATATAATGTAGCAGAAGTTTTGGTCTTTATTTATACCTGAGTTCTCTGACAAGTTCTGGAGAGTTTTTTTTCAACAAACGCTAATATGCATTTCCTGATATTCATCATTTTCCTTGTTTTGCATTCATATCCAAGTTCTCTTACAACTTCAGTTTTCAGACCATTGCTGGCGTTGTTTGTCTTACAGTTCATTTATCATCACACCAAACGGATTATCAGTGTCCGCTGAAGTAGAACTTTATGTGCATATTTCACACTGTCTTACTCGCATTTTGATGTGTCAGTGGAATCTTATGGCCACTTGATCTGTTTGTATGGCTCTTGAACTGTTGGACAGTGTTCTGATTGTTGATAGTTTACCACTTCATTGTTCTGTGTTATCTTGAACGTAAGATGGCAGCTGTGTATGCATTTCAAATCACTTGAAATCTCTGTTTAATTAATGGTGATATCAATCAGTTCATCTGCGATAAAGCAAAAGGAGAATTGTTTTGCGGTTCTTCACAGTCTTGTGTTTTCTTTTGTAGCTGATCTTTGAGAAAATCTTGAACTGTTTTTCAAACATTCTTTTTTGCTTTTGGGAACGTCATTGAAAAGATGTTCTAATGTTGAGCTGATTCCTGGGAAAGGGTTCAAGTATTAATCCTCTTAGGGAAAGGCATTTGAAGTTTAACTGCACTTTCTAGCTATCATTTTGTTGTTGTGAGAAAGTCGTTTTCTTATATTGTTCTAAAACCCAGTTTTAATATTGATCTTGTGAGAAAGTTGTGCTCTGTGCAATGACCTTGCGAGAAAGCAACAAAAGATTTCAAAATAGTTGTAGAGAAATCTTAACTGTTTATTCTGCAAATGGTCATGTCACACCTTCATGATTTATTTGCTTTCTGATTTCAAACAAAGTTCTTTGTTCTGTTATGTCGGCTCTGCTACTATACCATACAACTGTAATTAGATATCACCCTTCCTACAGAGTGCAGAAGTGCTCGCATGCCCTTATGGCCCAAGTGCAGTCGTACTGCAGAGCAATTTCGAGTGAAGGATTGCTCAAGGTATTACGTTTAGGCTACTGGGTTAACTTATGTGAACCAAATTCAGAGTTTCAATTTTTCCTGCATGTCATTGATGATTCTGTTACTGTAAAAACATCGGTGAACATTTCAGTCAAATAAGAGTAGAGAAACTAGTCATAATTATTTTAATTAAATATGCATTGTAAATGACACATATTTACAGGAACTGTATGATATTTATTTCTTAAATATTTGATATTCTTGTTCTTCACTTAATCACCATCTTGTCAATTTGTATGCTTTAATGTTCTTCTTTTTCAAACTTGTTCTGCAGAAAACTTTTCGGTTTCGGTAATTTTACGTGAAATAACTTAAGTTTTAAGGACATTTTAGTAGTAGAAAAATTGTTGTCAAAGAAACGAATAATATTGCTGCATGCTCTCTGTTTCCATGCGATTGATCAGACTTTATGTGTCCATGTTGATAATGTCTTGAAGCTGTTACTACTATTTCTGATGACATGACTACCATCTCTAGATGACATGACTACTATTTCTGATGACATGACTACCATCTCTAGATGACATGACTACTATTTCTAGATGACATGACTACTATTTCTAGTTGACATGACTACTATTTCTAGATGACATGACTACTATGAATGCAGGAGTGTAAACTTGTGGCAGTGACTCCTGTATTAGACAAAATTCTTCTCAATAGTTTTTTTTAAAGGATTTCTATCCAAACTGTGTTAGAACTTTTATTGTGGGTGCTCAGTAGCTCAGTTTCAAGACCACTACCAATCATAGAATGCATTGCTGGGTCACAGAACAGTGAGATTATATATCACGCTGTTGAGCAGTCTTTATAATCTAATCTAATTACTTCTATAGAGCAGTGGATCTCAACCGTTAGAGACTCGAGGATCACTTACAAGTTTTGTGTCTTGGTCATGGATCATCTTAGAAGTTTTGTTGTTCTTATTTGTTCTGGTGTCAATGTGACTTACTTGGAACTTAGCCCTACCAGGCCTACCTATAACGAAATTTTTCGTTTATTAAGATACGCAGTGACACACCACATTTGATTACAGACGAATGTAACCTATGGCAGCCATGCAGGGCGCCACATGCCTTCTACATCTCGATTTACAATGCAGTCTAGCGAATGAAGGATGAGTCTTCCTGAGGGTCGATCTTTCCAGACTCCGGTATTGAAATCGGTTCGTCTGAACTTCGCACCGGCGTGTATCCAATGCTCCATGGCCCCTCGTAATCGGGCAATGCATATCCTCCACTTGCTTCTGTCCTTTGCCATCTCAGCGGCCTCGTCCCACATCATATCCAAACATTTAAGGTCATCTTTGATGGTAGCTGGCCAGTTCTTCCGTCATCTTCCTCTCTTCCATCTCCCTTCAGCAATCTAAGACATCACTTGTTTGGCTCGTCTTTATTCATCCATTCGAGTAACATTCCCCATCCATCTCAAGCTTCTATTGCTGATGATGCTTTCTGTGCGTCTAGTGTCTATGCAAGATAATCAATTTATAAATTTTAGACCTTGCTCGGATGACCGTGACCACAGGTTGGAGCCGCTGCTATTGAACTCTTGTTCAATTATTTTTCACGTACTACAATTCCTAGCATGAGCTAGGAATAATCAAAATGCATATTTCAATGGCTGTTCCATGTTATTGATGCCTATTGGGAAATTTATTTGTACAGTCTAGTTTGTATGTGTTTTGGCAATCAATAAAGTGACTACTACAAAAATTAAACTATGTGAAAGATTTCCACTCAAAATCCAATGAACCAGATATTTGGATGGTTTAGATGGAGTCTATGCGAGACGTTTAGGTCCACGACACACGTATTTACATACTTACTTATTGATGCTTGTGCTTTAATTGCAGGGCACAGAGGGATACGTTGCCGTTGCCGGTTCACCTAATGCAAATGCCAGCAATGCCGCTTACATGGAGGATGAGGTGTACCCCATGAGGCGAACTTTCGGCAAGTGTTATTCGCTATGCATAGAATTAATTAGAATTCATGTCTAGAATTTGATCTGGACATTAATGCTTTTAAATCTGCCTAATCTAATGGCTGTCTAATATGAGTAAAATTGCTAATGCCTATGACTTGAATTTAAACAGCGAATATTGTTTTACAGTGACTGGTTAATAGCTATGTAATGATTTCCTGCTGTTGTTTTTTATATAAGGGTGGTGCTAATCATTCATTTTTCCATTGAAAAAGTATGCTTTGGAATAACAGCTTTGTCACTGTTACATTTTTAAAACTTATTTAAACACTTTATATATATTGTATATATATATAATTATATTAAATCAATAATATCAGAGTACCACTGTTGTTTCTATTAATAAATTGGTTCTGGTGTGAATTTTAAAACTTTTTCTGTAAGAATTTGAGCTGATTACCTCTGCTATAATCTTATAACTGCTGATATGATCTGAAATGATTGATAATTTAAGAAACTTTGCCACATGTGTAGTTTAGCAGGATTCTGATTAATCGATAACAGATGTAGTCTAGTTTCAATGTATCAGTTCTTCATTCTTCAATGTCTCACTTACTGTTCAAAATCCTCCAAAATAGAAATATATATATATTGTAGATGCACACAGTTTCTTATCTCCGCTTCTTGACTTCGGAGTCGTTAAATAAAGAGTGATAGCTTCCAGATTCTTCTGCTCTTCTTGTCTTATCTAATAGATTGCTTGTCAGCCGGTTAAAACATATGAGGTGCCAACAGATGGATGGATGTTGAGTTAAATATACCTTCATTAGTTCTGCTCGTCATAATTCAACAGCTCTCTAATTCCTCATAGAAATTTCCTGCTTGCGTTGATGCTTTTTATGGATTGGTGTTAGGTTGCACTGGCCAAGTAGCTGAACCTAGCGATGATGTAGCATTGGTTGTGCACGTTGACCTTTGACCCGATTTGAGATTTTGCCCTAACCACTGATCGTAGTTGAGGGAACACTGTTTGGCATTTCCAGTAGCTAGCGTTTTTCTATTTTTGGCACTTGATATGCTGTGGCACTTTCTGCACTATTTAGTGTGTAGTACATACAGTGTACCAGTGCTTACGTCATTTTCCGTTTTCTGGCACTTTCTGCTGTTTTTTTGTTGCTCTGCAGTGTTGGGCAATTCACTATTTTTATACAGCATCCTCTGTTTTGTACTCTCCAGTGTTTGGCTATATTATCCAGTGTGCTTGAGACACAAGGCACCAGTCTTAGTGTGATCGTATGAGTGACCATACAGGCCAATCTAAAGGCAACACAGGACATATCTGAACTGCTATCGACTTCATCTAGATCCTTATATGCCCTGAGAATATTAAAATCGCAAGGTCTGACATCTGGGGCGCTGCATGAGGTATCCAGAGCAACAACAATGTCAAAGGTCCTCCATGCTTCTCCAGCATGGTCGGGACAATCTTCAGGCGACTTGACTACCTCCTTACTGCCGTGCTGAGCATCAAGGAGCTGGTCGCTGGAGCTGATGCCGGTCTCCTCAGTACCGTGGTCCGCAGCGAATTACACGTCCTGCACAATCTGTTTCCTCCAGTTGCCAGAAGCAGTTACAAACTGCTTCCCAGACTGCACCCTTTTGAGCTGCTTGTGAAGAACACTAAAAAGTATATTCCACAAGTCCTGTATCGAATCTGTAACCGTCACGCTCCTCCTATGTGTGCTACACGCATTAAATACCACAAACAGTGTACACATCTGATTGCAGTTAGACATTTAGTTTTAATTTGAGCGAATATATATAATTATATTCGTAAATGTGAGTACTTCCTAACACTTATTGTTATGACACTGTAACTTATTGTATGGCCATCATCTATTTTTAAGTGACAGTTTTCTTGTATGCTTGCAATATATACCAATTATATTCCTCTGGGAAATAGATTTTCTTTAGAACTCGAAGCTCTGTGTCTGATTGAGCTGATATCTTAACAGATTTGTTCAGATTCTGAGGATATCCGTAGTTGCTCTCGTAAGCTGAAAGGCGTTATTTGCAGCGGCATATCAAGCCATTTTGCTGAATAACTGAGTGATTTTGCATCTTCGGAGCAACTAAACGACAACGCCGCGTTGTCCATCCTAATGGTGTGCGTTGTTAGTTATGAGCCATTTCCATTTTGTGCAACAGTCTTCTGGTCGCTTGTTAATGCCGGTCAGGTCTCTCGCTCGATGGTCGCTGACGTCCTTATTGGATTTGTTCTGCATCCTGCCGACGTGCACCCGATCATTGTTAGAAAGACTTCACAAAGGGGCGTCCGGCCGGGCGGAAAGTTATGGTCGTGGCAATTTCTTGTAGGTACACCAGTTGCTAAGCAGGTTCGCTTTTATTGACCATCAGTCGAGACGTGCCATCTCTGCCTCGCTCTCTGTCTGTTGGTCTGTCGTTTGACGTCTGTTCATAAGTCGAAGTTAACAGCGTGTGGAGTGACCACCGTCAGTTGAATGTCGCTTGCCCTCTGAGTGCTATGTTAGATCGTAGGCCTATCGGACAGACAGACGGTGGACCTTGTTTATTCGTCACGATGTCGTTTAGCTCTGTCTCTCCGCAGGGAGTTCTTAGCATCTCCGAGTTTGCACAGGTGCTTTCTCCGTTGGGTGATACTGCTGATATTGTAGAAAAACTACCAGCCTTACTAACTGTGGCTAATTGATCTTTAGGACCTTGCGCAATTCTGCATTCATTGTTTGAGCAAATCGATTCTGGTAGTTTCTTGATTATAGGAATTAAAGATGCATGCTTGCTCGAAACAGTATGTTGAGTTGAAGTGCTGTGTAACTGGAAATTGTATAATAAAAGTGTAATATTGTATTGAAGTGCATTGACATATTGCATTCCAAAATAGTAAATCCAGTGCAATGAGATTTTGTCTTCACTAGATTCAGTTATTAAATGACTCTTTGAATTATTGTGATATTTTCAGGGAAATCTTGCAATCCAATGCCTTACTATAGAAATCATGCTTCACAGCAGGTATGTGAAAAATATTATTGGCATATTGAGCATGATTGTTGTATGATTTATCACTCTTCAAATTTCAGCATTGATTTTATTTGCACTGATGATATTATGGTATTAAATAGTAGTACATTATGTACTTATAATTTGGTTTTGAACTAGCCTGTAAGTTCAGAAAGGCATTTATTGTTTGCTCACAAAATCTGAGTTTGCTGGCTGTATTTTAGAAAGTGTAAATTTGTCTATTTTGTTATGTTTCAGTTTGGGGTAACTGCTTCTACACCATCAGCATCGACTCAGTTGCCAAAGACATACCACCCTCAGTCTTTTTACAGACCAAATCCATCAGGTAATGTTGTTTCTATGTATCATACCATACCATATCTAAGCTTTTCTGTAGAACCTTTTTGTAAGGTGTACTGTTCAAGATTGTTTCCACCGTTCAATGTTTTGTGGAATTTTAATTTTCAATTGATAAAGCGCCTCTAAGAGAAACCTCAACCCAGTCAGCTCGAAACACTAACAAACAGCATAGTCTTCAGACGCCGGCGAAATACAGAGGGAGAGAGGGAATTTCTAGCCTCAAGTCATGAGGAGGGCGATTCCAGGTTGAAGGACCAACATAGGCAAAGCTTTGAGTTTGAGCCATGGCAGATCACATGAGAGGAACAAGTAGAAGGCTATGAGAGACAGATTGCAAAGACCTGCGACTAGGATGCATAGATCCATGAGATAGCAAGAAGCTGAACCAGCAATACAATTTCGCACAACAGAGAGGATCTTGAAGTGGATGCGCTGTTGGACAGGAAGCCAGTACAAAGTATCCATAGAGAAGGATGAAATACTGCTAAATTTAGTAATGCCTCCAATTAGACGGGCAGCAGCATAATTAGACGTGCAGCAAACTAGGCTGGCCTTGAGAATATAGTAAAGGAGGAAGATAGAAGGCCAATAAGAATTTCAGAATGGACAGAGAGTGTGACCCGTCACCAGTCCAAGCAAAATGGCAAGACTGAGCCATGGTTGTTATTGTGTGAGGAGCCAAAACGTGAAGTCAGTTGGAAGAATGAATTGGAGATTGAGGCTGAAGGATTATGTCAAAAAGGTATTTTTGCCACCCATAAGTGCCTTGCAAATTTGAGTAAGAGTAATAGAGGGAACCAGAGGAGATCTTAATTACCGATTATATGTTCTTCTTTTGTGAGTGAAATCTCACTCTTGATTCAGTGCAGGTCTTCTAGATGTGCGTAGTTTTGTGAGTGAATTAATGTTATATATCAAATGAATTATCTTGTTTTGTTGACGTAACATTGGTATCTTCATAAATGTGGTAGTGATTAATTCCAATATTTAGTTATATTGTGTAATGTGTATGATATTTTTCTGTTAGCTGATGTGGTTTGTTTGGTTCGTTTAGACAGGTCAAATGGTGGGACAAATTTAGCTGATATTAAACGAAGAACCAATGCTGCTACAGTAAGATTTGCAGAATATAAATTATAACTGTTACTACTGTCCAATTCATCATCATCTCATTTTGAAAGCATAATCTTGATGGTGTTTCATTTTGCAAGAGCACATAACATAACGTAGCAAAGTTTTTAAGTGGTTCAGTGAATGTGTTGACTGTGTTAGAACCACTACAGGTTTAGCAGTCATATTTTAGAGCCTATAATGACCTCTTTTAGTCTCGTGGATTACTCTAAAAAGCTGTGATAGTGTCCACTGAAACAGAATTGTCATTAGAACCATTCCATAAGGCTGTGTACGCTGAAGCGTTTAAATGATTTGATGTCTTGATTATTTTAACCCAAATGTTTAAATAGCAGAATCCGTATGTTAATTAACTTAATTTCCCTATCTTTTCTTGTGACTTAACTGTTTTCAAGAAGCACTGTTATATATATATATATATATATATATATTGAATCTAATTTTATATTCTTATTTTAAATGCTTCTGTCGGCAAAATGATCAGAGATGAGTTGATGGACAGATCTAAAAAGTAACAATTTTCTTGGTTTCTGAAGTTTCATAGTGATTGACTGACTAAAGGCACCCTACAGAAACTTGTAAGACCAGTTACAATGTTATTAAACTGAGGTAGAACATAATAATAGCCAGATTGAATAGGTTTTTTTGTAGAGAAACCACTCTCATTTCATCTCCTGTTATAAAGAAACGTCTTTTTGCTGTTACATTTTGCATTGGTACTCAATACTACTCACATTCAACTCTTTTGAAATTTTCAGAGTGGCACCATTGTGTTATCTGTTATGTTTAGGCATACTGTAACTCATCGGAGGATATCCAGCCAAGGCACGCTGCCTACAATCCGGATGCAGCCTCTTATGGTACTAAGGACTATTCATATTTTCAAGGTAAGATGGCTATTCGAATTGATCTGCATTCAGTAAAACTGGTGCAGTCTAGTATATTAATTTTTAGAAAAGCAAAGACAAAATTTAAAACAGAATGTTACTAGGTTGCATTTGTGTCACCCTGAATATTCCAATAAATGAAAATTGATTGATTGATTGTCAATAAACCATCAATTATCGACCCCCAATAACACAACAAACAAGTACAAGATGAAGCAAACAATAAAATATAATAATAGTTATCAATTTAACTAAAACCTTAAGCAACCTAAGTTCTGCTATTGAACCACTTGTTCTAAACATATGTTTATTGTGGCCAAGGGTAGGCCTACTTAAATAATAATAATATTATTGTAGAGATTTGAGTGCCATAGTTTGTTAGCAGTCAAAGGAAAAGCAATGCAGGAATTCAGAAGCACTTGATACAAAGCATCGAAAAGAAAATAACATTATAGTTCTTGACTGGTTAACAAATTTTATGAAGTATGCATGAAGCAATAAACAAAAGTCGAGTTAAGACTGATGTTTACTTTTTATGTGACTGTACTCGATGCTTTTCCTCTTTCGCTCGGTTATTGATCAAATCGCATTGCTTGTCATGTGCCACGGTTGAGGAGTTGCCTTTTTGGCCGTCTGCCCTTTAGTGCGTAATTGCCAGCACGCACGTTTCTGGCTGTTTTTCATCAGCTCTGACGGAGAAAGACTTAACGGAAATCTCTTACTAGATTTAACTACGTGCTTAGTCTTGGACTGTAATTTATTTAAGTCCTCTCTCTTCCTGGATTTAATTACTTCCTTAGTCTTTGGCTGTAATTTTGTTTCTTCTTAGTCTTTCTTTGTCTTTTTTCGATAAATTCTTGGAAACTGGTCTATTTCATTATGGTCTTTTGTTGAGATGTTGAAAATGCATTTGCGGAATTTATCTTGTAGAAGTGCAGTGGTGCTAGACAAATCTATGTTTACAGAACAATTTTCCAATAGGCAATTCATCGAAGCTAAAATTTAGTTATTATTTCTGTCAAACTGATCTGGATAAACATTGCTTCAAACATTTTCTGATACAGAATACAAGAGTCAAATACTAATCAGACTCTGGTCGGGCTTACTGCTGTTGGTTGCATGGTACAGGCGTACCCTGACAAATAAACTAGTTTATGCAACAGTATTCTCCTTGTCCACTTGACATTTCAAGTGTTTACACTGACATATAAACTAGTTTATACAGCAGTATTGCTCTTCTTAATTTGATAGTTCAGGTGTTTCCACGGCATTTAAACTGACAGATTGTTGACATTTATGCAATGACAATAACGCAAATGTCTGGTATGGGTGACAAAACCAAAGCATCTGCGAATGCAGATGACATACATAGCTCTCCAAGCTACGAGCAAGAAAAGAACTGAAGATGATCACTCAGCCCCTTGGGCCAACGCTGAGGTCACGAAGTGTTAGTGACTTAATTTTCTTAGCCTCACAGGGATAAAAGAACTCACATCTTTTTCATGATTTTTTATGACCTGCTGAGCTCATACAGCTGTGCTACAAAAGCACACTAGACAGATCACCATTTGTTCCATGCTTCGGCCTATGCGAAAAATTGGCCCGAATTAAGTCTGCACTATTATATGAGCAAAGAAATTAAGAATATAATTTTTTGCATGGAATTGGAGAATATTTAAATTACTTTGAAGTGGTGTTGTGATTAATTGCTTGGTTTTGAAGACCTGCTAGAATTGTCTGTTGATGATAGTTATGTACTTGATCTTGGAATGAAAATGTGGCAAAATGAGAGTTTGACAAATATTTCTTTGATTTCAATGTATTTTCTATTCTTGGTGATTTCTTTAGTATTGAATACCTTTATGCTTTATGCTTTATGCTATATGTAGAATATATTTTTTTAGGTTATTGGACTGGTAATTAAATCATCTCCAAAGTAGTGTTTGACATTGACTTATTATTACATTTGCTTTGAAATTTTATAAACTTTGATTTATTACGTTTGCTTTTAAATTTTATATACTCTTCATTATTTGTCACTTTTTTTTTACCAAGATCAAGCACTTCAAAATTCAAAACAGACTAATGTTGTTGCATGATTCTCAGCTGTAATAGGGGAAAGTATAAATTTATTCTTGTGCTCTGCACTTAAGCACATTGTATTGTATCAGATTTTACTTGTATGATACACATTGTGCTAGCTAAATGTTGAAACTTCTCAACCTGACATTGTACAAAAGTTGTTAACTGAGAAAATTGCTAGTGAAGTTTAGTCTTAAATATACTAATGTCTTGATTGTCTGTGTTTTAGTTTTAAATATACTAATGTCTTCATCGTGTGTGTTTTAGTCTTAAATGTCTTGATTGTCTGTGTTTTTGGGCTAAGGGGTTAATCCGGGCATGATGGGTGGTGATCCGTGGGGCTCTGACCAGACAAACAGCAACTGTTCCTCTGCCAACAACTACTCGCCTTCTCTGCTTCCGAATCCAACGGGATACATGGATCCATCGCCTTCGTCATCGTCATCATCCCCGCGGTACCAGGGTTTGCCCGTTAAGAGGGAGCAAATGGTGAGGCTTGTTGATTTATACTTGTTTTACGCCGCCGCTTATCTCTATGCAAATCCACTGGTGTAAACCTTCAGAATTCTTTACCTTTGGCGCTCTCAGTTTAAAGCTTTCTCGCACTTCACAAGTTCTCTCGATTAGCTCCATTCCTTTTTCGAGTGATAACCTTTGAACTTTGCTCCAGATTTCACTTGGACCTTGAGGCTTTTATGGCTTCGTTATTGGTTAATGGTGTGGGAGAACCAATAAATTTTTTTCTTCGACAGTTGACGTGTGAGAGAAACCATTTTGCTGTCCTGCGTTATTTGTCTTCAGTTTGCTCATTGTATCAATTAAAGTGGTTGTGCAATCCATTTCATTCAGTCTAATTTTGAATTAGTCTTCCGCTTGATGATGATCACACATCACAAGTGCTTTTAGTTAAGTGACTTAATAATTATACTGATTTAGACAATATAGGCTACTTTCTGCTGCCTAGACTTACTTTAAATTCATTTTGGTTGTCCCTGATAAGTGGGAAGACTGATCCCTTTTGTGATTCCCCTGTGACCACAATCTGTCACATCCTTATCACAGGGCAGATAACTTGTGTATTTTTTCTGTTATGCTATTATCATTTACAACAAAAATGAATTGAGCACAGAATTTGTCTCACACAGTAGAGATGTATGAGTGAGTTAAAGAGGACACAGCGGAGGACAATCAGAAATATTCAAAATAATTCTAAAGCATGTAATTTGTACCTGATGCATTCTGGCATTTCTAAGGGATCTCGAAGCATTTTTTGGGAGCACGCCTCGTCAGTCAAAATCTGCCCTGGACACGAGTTTACCAGCATGACTGATAACTAGGTACAGGTTGGAACCATTAACTGATTGCCTATCAGAATCTCTAAGTAGTACCACACAAATGTTGCAATGTAATCACTTTTAAAGCTGCACTCTATTGTTATTTTGAGGAGTGATTGATCAATAGTGTCTTTGGATTCATGCTCATTTTAGATGCTTCTGTGTTTTCTTGTAGATGGCGTACGTTGCCAATGCACGGGATGCAGCGTATGCTGCCACTGCATCTGCAGCTGCCCTGCCCCATATGCCACCAACAGGTCAGTTGATTACAATTACGTTATTAGCCCTCCATGCTGAAAGATAAGTGATTTATCTTCAGGTGCCGTAGTAGTGTTTGTGCCTCTGAGTGGTTTCTTAAAGAGGTGCTGAAGAACGAATGATTGAATGCTGTTCTCTTTATGGGTAGAAGGAATTCTGAGGTGAGAAGTTGGTTGGGTTGCTACTAAGTTGTCTGGACATTTATGTAGCTCCAGTATCAGTTTTGTTAGCAACAGTTCGATTGTTCCAGAAGGACAGATGGATGATCGAGTCGTCCAATGAGAAAATCTGCCTTACTTGACTGATTTCAAAGAAGTGTAATCGTAAGCTCCTAATTTCTTGAAGCTAAGTACAAGGCTTCAGCTTATTCCCTAGTGCTGTGTCATATCAGAGGGGTTGTCCTGAGATTGTTGTCCATGTTGAGTTCAGACTTCGATTGGCAGGAAGACCATAAAGTCAGAATGTGGGGATAGGTAACTGATTGAAGAGAACCTCTTTCAATCTGATCTCTGTTAAATTATCAATTTCTGCGATGGTCGCATTTCTCTTTTATGCAAATTATACAGCTCTTGTTGCAATGTTCATTGTTCAATGTTGGTATATGGTAATTTATATTCGCTATGTTTATGTAATGTGATTGGAATTATATTCACAACAGTTTTGTTTGTGAAGCAAAATCTTACTAGAATCTTATTGATCTGATTGATTGCACTATTGACCTGCCAATCTGATGCTACAGTCTATACTATAGAACTGATGGTATGTTATTTTGTTTTGCAATATCATGTGTGTGCAGAAACGATACCATGGAATTACCAGGAAATGCATGACAATTCTTCTAACTATGACAGGAGGCATTCACTCAGGGTAAGTTCCTTCCAAATGCTAATTAACTAAATTTTGCTATTCTTATTGGGTCCTTCAGCCTTGTCTTGTAACTATAGGCGATAAATATACATTAATCTGTTTTCATATAACTGATCCTAATTAATTTTCATCATCCAGAAATATCTATTGATTGTAACAGGTCGTCATCTTGCAAGATAATGTGCATTTGTTTGTTTATTTTTGTATTAATCTATTTATCATGTGCATTTTTTTGTTTATTTTTGTGTTAATCTATTTATCATGTACATTTTTTTGGTTAGTTAAGATATATACGAATTATCTTTGATTTTACTTTTACTAGCTGACTGTAAACATTGTCTCCACCTAATAATGGATTTTTTTCTTTTGACATGTTGTTTGTTGGTTGCTGAAATGAAATGAAATTAAATGAAAATGACTGCAGTAACAACGCAACAAATTAAATTATTGAGCGAATGCATTTAACTGAATAGTTTAAGTTTAATAAGACATCAAGTAGTCTTCAAAGTTTTTTATATGCAGCACTTGGTAGTAAGAGTTGCAATAATTAGCCAAACAGTGAATTGAAGACCCAACATTGCTCTCAGATTATCACTAAACCTTTTCGGGGTGCCATATAAAGTTTTAGTGCAGTTGACACTGCTAGTGTTCTCTGCCAATAATATTAATCTTTGTTTATTACACTAAATCTGATAGACATAGGATGAATAGAACAGATAGACATAGAATGAACGACACAGGATACTTCAAAAGTCAAAGTTAACCATTGGCAGCCATGCATGGAACCGGATTCATTATACATCACGATTTACGAAGTAGTCTAGCAAATGAAAAATAAGTCGAGCTAAGATTTCTTCTAAACAGAACTCTGGCCATAAGCACATCCTGCCAGTGTGTTATTCATTGCTCTAACCCCTTCCCAAAACACCACAGAATTATCCTACTACTTTAACACATTCCCCGCAAAGCGAAATATCTTACCCCAGCGACAGAATCTGACTGACCATTCGATGACCCCCAGGGTG
>JAQFXW010000051.1:0-27935 GCA_034693945.1 Dendrobaena attemsi | reverse complement strand
ACATAGGACCAGAAATGCACGAACTGTAGATTCGTTCTTGTGCAAACAGAAGACAAAACGGCAATCCCCCTTCGGCTGCGGACTACCGTCCCTTTATAGACTTGTGCAGGCCTAATCCCACACGTGCCTATCTCTGGAGACCATCCCGTCGCGACCACCGAAGCGTTTGGGCAGACTGTTAGGAACGGACCAGTTTGACTAGCTTCTAGCCCCCCAATGCTGACCCGGTCCTAACAATCTGTCTATCTGAATCGGAATCCTGCCTGCGTGCCCGCAATTTCTGCTTATCAATCTACATGCTTGTCTGTTTGTCTGCCAGTAAGTATGCATGCATACATGTCTGCCTGTCTGTCTGTGTGTCATTATCTGTTTTTCTTACATGATCATGCGTGTGGTAAGCTGGATTGCACCCCGTTGCATGTCTTCCCGTTCTATCCCTAACACTCATGATTACTGGATTGTTTTGGACTAATTAGGATGTTTGTTTTGTTGTGTTTGGCTAGCTATTGAATTATACGCTGATGTATAGTTTCTGCATACGTTTTCTGTTTTCTGCGATGTTCTGTGGAGCGAGGCCAGCAGAAATGATATATGGGAGGAGAGGTAGGTGTGAGAGGAGAGGTAGGTGTGAGAGGAGAGGTAGGTGTGAGAGGAGAGGTAGGTGTGAGAGGAGAGGTAGGTGTGAGGGGAGAGGTAGGATGGAAGAGAGGTAGGTGTGAGGGGAGAGGTAGGATGGAAGAGAGGTAGGTGTGAGGGGAGAGGTAGGAGGGAGGAGAGGTAGGTTTGAAGAGAGGTAGGAGGGAGGAGAGGTAGGTTTGAAGAGAGGTAGGAGGGAGGAGAGGTAGGAAGGAAAAAAGATCGAAAGACAACAGATGTAAACAAAAGAGAGAGTAGAAAGGAAAGCTATAGGAATACGAACTGGCTAATAGAGAGAACGGACAGAGGATAAGCCGTAGAACAAACGGTTACTCTCTTTAAGGACAGAGAGCAAAACAGAAGCCACGCGACTTTCAAAATCCGATTAATTCTGACCTTGAGAATCATGAAAATCTCCCTCAGGCTTATCGAACGAAATCCGAGGCTGCGTCGGTCGGCTGCCAACTCTGCTTATATCATACGGATCACGTGGAGCTGCACAACCTCGTCTTATGGCAACCGTGGGCGGAAGTTCTACTGTAAATATATGACGTTTGTTGTTGCTGAAGTATCCGAGATATGCAGAGCTTATGCTGTTCTTCATATTCAACATCTTTTGTACCTTATGTTTTTCAAGACCATATATATATATACATATATAGGGGCCTATGGTATACATAAATATACAATTCAGTGGAGAAGAGATTATGCCTAGCAGGCTGTTGGACCCATCGGATCTTGCAATGAGAGAGCGTCCTCTTGACTTACTGCCGTGGCTCAGCACGCAGCTCGGATTGGCATTTGTTTTGGCTGCAGATAGAAGGCAGAAGCACTCAATGAAATCGATTTCTCAATATCAAGGGTCTGTAGGACCGATTTCACTTTGAATAAAATCAGATTCAGGTAGCTCATACTTGTGTGGTTTATTCGATAATTAAGTTAAAGGGGACTGCAATTGTACGCAGATTCGCCGCTTGTTTGCTCGTAACGAAACAAAACGTCGTAGATAACTTATACTTCCAAGGTCAGATACCTTGTTAGCACCATTAATGTTTCTGTCTCTTCGTTTCAGAGAATCTCAAAGATAGGGTCTAAAGTAACTGAAAGCGCATAACTGGCCCATGGTCATTTTATTCGTAGTCATTTTGTCCGTAATGATTTTGTCCGTGGTCATTTTGTCCGTGGTCGTTTGTCCGTGGTCTATAATCGGATCATAGGAGCTTGCCTTTAATTTCCTAATGCGAAGACTCGAACCTGTAATCGTAGGATTGTAGACGAGTCGCGATAACCGATAGACCTCCATGCTGCGTTATAATATGCGATGCTTCTGAAGAGGGGGTGGTGAAGAAGATTCGAGATAAGACCGTTGAAAGAACAAACAGACATAATTACTGTGGCCTCATACAACGCATCCCGATTTTTTGTAGCTTACTGTTTTGGAGGACTACGCAATTACCTCGCTGCAGATGTCGGCCTAGGTCTCTGCGCAGCAATCCAACTCAGATTCAATGACGTAGGCCTAACTCCTCAAACTCGCGTGTATTCTATAATCCTTTCACATAGGACTTTATGGCACTTGTTGCTTTTTGATATATTATACTTATAGGTCTACATGTTTGCGTGTGTTCAGAGCAAATATGGAGATCTGGAGAAACAGTTTGAACGCGGCATTCCAGTTGATGGCCGTTGCTAACCAAACCAAATCCAATTCTAAAAATAATACGTTGAGAAAACCAGTCTAAAATCTAATCGATTTAAAAAAACCTGAGAGACCGGGGAATGAACAACTTAGTCTCAGGGGCGTCTGTCCCCTCCCCCGAAACGTTGGAGCAACTTCCCCCTCAATTTCTCTAAATTCCCCTTCTGTAGCCACTGTAGATCAGTGCATATTGAGCAAATTCTGACTACTGGGACAATATCTTCTACGACTAGGTAGTCTGGGGGAGCGTCGTAAGCTTCCCCAGCGGGGTCTCCGACAACGCATTTTTAGAGCATTTACTGCCAAATGCATTTTAGCCACTTCTCTTAGGTCCCATAACAAAAATGTTCTCGGTAATTTGCATGCCCTCCACTTTAGTCATGCATAGAAGTTTGAAAATTATGGTAATAAGATTTCAATGGTACGATGTTTAAAAGTTAAGAACTTCCTCCCCCTATTTCGCCAAAAGATCTTCCCCCTATTTTTGAAATGGAGCATTTGCTCCAAGGCTTCTATGGTGCAGACGCCCCTGCTTAGTCTGGACCTGAATGGTATCTGAGAGCAGTCACGAAGTGGATCGGAACGACACCGAACAATATGAACGTTGAACACACAGTGGCAGAAACCGTGTTCTTGCATGCTTTCATAAGGACTAGGCCTACATCTTTATTAACGTTAGCACTTCAGTTGGTGTTCTCAACTTTTTCACATGAAACTGTTTCTCGAAAGAATGTTTTCTCTGCTGTCCAGTCTTTGTCAAGCTTGCATGGAGATTTGATATAAATCGGTTTTAACCTAATCTAGCCAATAGATCAGTGTCTCGCAAACTTTCTTGATTCGCGGCACACTCGGTGGAACAAATCTTTATCACAGCACGCCAATTAAAATTTACTAAAATTGCAAAGCAATAGTAATAATTGCAGTTTGTCACACGGCCTATTTTAAGTTAGCGATCATTTTGTTCAGGTAGGCTAAAGACAAAAATGAGCAGATTTTTAATTGATTAATTATTATATGCGACTGGATGGTCTGATTAGACAACTATAGAACAGCTGGTAAGGCGAGTCTCGTTTTAAGAATTAGAATGGTACATGCATTTGGGAAGAGTACGATCAGAGGAATTGGAATATGCTTGAGTACTTGATAAGGTGAGACCAGTTTTGAGTGAACAGAAATTGGGGTCACAGATAGAGGAGACTGAAGCGGCTGATGGTGTTTGATATCAATGACTGAGGGGCGGAAGATTTGCGGAACGCAGAGGGCAGATCCTCCCAGAAACGAAGTGAGGAATGAAATAACTAGGCTGAAGTCTTGGAGAACTTGAGGTGACTATAGTGGCCGTTCGAGGGTGGAGAAAGGTTAAAACAGTAAGATGACAATACCGATCAGGTTTATGTGAACCAGACTGATCGTTTTGAAGATGGGTGACACTCAGCGACGTCTTCGTAATAATATATTATAGGCCTAGACGTAATTAATGACGTCGAGAGGAGGGGTAAACACATACACGGCCTGATATTGAATTAATTACTAGTTTTACTTTTGATCGGATGTCTGGTAATAACACTATTCATTAAAACCCAAAAGATAAACGATCTAAAATTGTATTTATGAACTGATTTCTTATAAAGTCAATTAAATAGATAGGCTACGTGAATTTTTGGATTCTCTCGCGGCACACCTGGAATCTCTTGCAGCACACTAGTGTGCCGCGGCACACAGTTTGCGATACACTGCAAGAGATATTAGAGCCTAAAGAAGGGTGTTCTCATACCCTGTGTAAAAATTTAAATGTAACTTTTCTTATCTTTCTCCAACCTGATATTAACGTATGGTGATGAGTGCTTTTTAAATTCTATAGTTATATTTCGTTAAGAGACAACAAAAAGCTTATTATTTATAACTAGCACAAAGCCAGTTGAAGTCTCAAATTAATTGTTCACAATTTTCATGACATACTTAGAAATTATGATTTGCGGTGTTTTAGTAGGCTATATCATTAGTATATCTACTTACAATATCTTTAATGGGACACAATTATGATATTTTGTATTCTTTGATTGCTGCAAATCTAGCATCCATCTTATAATTTATTAACAGGCTTGAAAACTGGATAATTGTTTAATTAACTGCAATTTCAAACATTGTGCCATTTCGGAAAGTCGATATCAGTATTGATGTCTATTGTATTCATGGTAATGTAAGCCACTAGACCTATTTCAAAAGGATGTTTTGCCTTCATTTTAAAAGATGTTTTGTTAAGAAATGTTATCTTGCAAGTTAACATAACTTGATTTTCATATCAACAATTTTACAGTACAATAAAGCTACAAGATAAATTATTAACATACCTACATTAACCCAGTAATAAATAATTCTTTATTAATTATCTATTACTAATTGAATAATAATTATTTTTGTTTATTTTTTTTAATAGATTATGATGAATGGCTAATAAAGTAGGTTTAACTTGTGCAACTATACTTCAGGCTGGATAATTGGGAGACAGACAGACAGACAGACAGGCAGACATGCAAACGGAAGCAAAGAGAGAATTGAAACAGAATTAAAAGCAGAAATGGAGACAGAGAGAGGCATTGAGACAGATTGACAGACAAACACACACAGAGTAACATAGAGAGAAGCAGAGCATTCAGTAAGTCTCTCTGCCTCAATAAATTCCTCATTCAATATGACACACTATCTTAAGCTTTCTTTAAGATGCCGTCACATATGAAGGGCAATAACTCTAGTTAAATAATACAATAATAAAGATTCGATCCGTTGTTCAATTTGTGTTCTGTTTTGCAGGAGACGTGCGAATGGTGT
This sequence comes from Dendrobaena attemsi, assembly GCA_034693945.1. Lineage (NCBI taxonomy): Eukaryota > Metazoa > Annelida > Clitellata > Crassiclitellata > Lumbricidae > Dendrobaena > Dendrobaena attemsi. The sequence continues at coordinate 22,771 of JAQFXW010000051.1, read as the reverse complement.
CAGCGGAAGTTGATGGTGGCTAAGAAGGTGAAGCACAAGGACAGCGACAACGACGGAATTCCAGACCACCTCGACACAGACTTTCATGGCAAGAAGATTGCGAATAAGATTCCTCCGAAACCCAAGAAGCAACAGGTTCCTCCTCCTCCTCCTCCAGTTCCGAAGAAGCTGGACAAGAAGAAGGACTCTGATGGTGACGGAATACCCGACTATCTGGATGACGACGACGATAATGACGGAATTCCGGACTCAGTAGAGGAGAAGGATACGGATGGTGACGGTGTTCCTGATTATCTGGATGACGACGATGATGGAGATGGCATTCCAGATGACCAAGATGATGACGATGATGGAGATGGAATACCTGATAGCCAGGATGACGACCATAAAGATACTGATGGAGATGGAATTCCGGATTATCTGGACGATGATGATGACGGCGATGGTATCCCTGATCACATTGATGAAGATGACGATGGAGATGGCATCCCTGATCATCTGGAGAAGGATACAGATGGCGACGGTGTCCCAGATTACCTGGATGACGATGACGATAATGACGGCATCCCAGATCATCTAGATGAAGATGACGATGGAGATGGAATTCCAGATCATCTTGAGTTAGATACCGATGGCGACGGCGTCCCAGATTATCTGGACGATGATGACGATAACGATGGAATTCCTGATCATCTTGATAATGACGATGATGGAGATGGCATCCCTGATCATCTTGAGAAGGATACAGATGGTGACGGCGTCCCAGACTATCTGGATGACGATGATGATGGCGATGGGATCCCAGATGCTCAAGATGATGACGATGATGGAGATGGAATCCCAGACGACGAAGATGATGATCATAAAGACACAGATGGAGACGGAATTCCGGATTACCTGGATGAAGACGACGATAATGACGGTATCCCTGATCATCTAGACGAAGACGATGACGGTGATGGTATACCGGACCATTTAGACAGAGATACCGACGGCGATGGTGTTCCAGATTACCTGGATGACGACGATGATGGAGATGGAATTCCGGATGACCAAGATGATGACGACGATGGGGATGGTATCCCGGACAGCGAAGAGAGAGAAAACAAGGATTCAGATGGCGACGGCGTTCCGGATTACTTGGATGACGATGACGATAATGACGGCATCCCAGATGACCAAGATGACGACGATGACGGCGATGGCATCTCAGATGATGAAGAAAACACAGATACAGATGGTGATGGTATTCCAGACTACTTAGATGACGATGACGATGGAGATGGCATTCCAGATGATGAAGATGACGACGATGATGGAGACGGTATACCTGACCACGTCGATAAAGATACGGATGGCGATGGTATCCCTGATTATCTGGATGACGATGATGACAACGACGGCATTCCAGATGACCAAGATGACGATGACGATGGCGATGGCATCTCAGATAAAGACGAGAAGGAAAACAAAGACTCAGATGGAGACGGAATTCCGGATTATCTGGATGACGATGACGACAACGACGGTATCCCGGATCATTTAGATGCAGATGATGATGGAGATGGAATCCCGGACTATCTGGAAAAGGATACGGATGGCGATGGTGTGCCCGATTATTTGGATGACGACGATGACGGTGATGGTATTCCAGATGAACAAGATGACGACGATGATGGAGATGGCATCCCAGACGACGAGGATGATGATCATGAAGATACGGATGGAGACGGAATCCCAGATTATCTGGATGACGACGATGATAACGACGGTATTCCGGATCATCTCGACCATGATGACGACGGCGATGGCATTCCAGATCATCTGGAAAAAGATACAGATGGAGACGGGGTTCCAGATTACCTGGACGACGATGATGATGGCGATGGCATCCCAGATGCTCAAGATGATGACGACGACGGTGATGGCATTCCGGATAGCGAGGAAGAAGAAAATATAGATACGGATGGAGATGGAATACCAGATTATCTTGACGAAGATGACGATAACGATGGAATTCCTGATTTTCTTGACAACGACGATGATGGAGATGGCATTCCAGACCATCTGGAAGTTGACACGGATGGTGATGGTGTTCCAGACTATCTGGATGACGATGATGACGGCGATGGCATCCCAGATGACCAAGATGATGACGATGACGGAGATGGAATACCAGACAGTGAAGATGACGATCATATAGACACCGACGGAGATGGAATTCCGGACTCTTTGGATGACGATGACGATAACGACGGTATTCCTGATTATCTGGATCAAGATGACGATGGAGATGGTATACCAGATCATCTGGAGAATGATACAGATGGAGATGGCGTTCCAGATTACCTTGATGACGATGATGACGGAGATGGCATCCCAGATGATCAGGACGACGACGATGATGGTGATGGTATTCCGGATAGTGAAGAAAAGGAAAACAAAGATACCGACGGAGATGGAATTCCGGATTACATAGATGACGATGATGACGGCGATGGTATCCCAGATGACCAGGATGATGACGATGACGGAGATGGAATACCCGATAGTGAAGAAAACAAGGATACAGATGACGACGGCATTCCTGATTATCTGGATGACGATGACGATAACGATGGCATCCCAGATGACCAGGATGACGATGACGACGGAGATGGAATATCAGACGCCGACGAAAAGAAGGATACAGATGGTGATGGTATTCCCGACTATCTTGATGACGATGACGATAACGACGGTATCCCAGATGACAAAGATGACGACGATGATGGCGATGGAATCTCGGACAAGGATGAAAAGAAGGACTCTGACGGAGATGGTATTCCCGACTATCTGGATGATGACGACGATAACGACGGTGTTCCAGATGACAAAGATAAAGATGATGACAACGACGGTATTTCGGATGACGACGAAAAGGACTCGGATGGCGACGGTATCCCGGATATCTTGGATGACGACGACGATAACGACGGTATTCCGGACAGCCTAGATGACGATCGGGACGGAGATGGAATCGTCGACGTGGAACCGGAACTGGATTCGGACGGAGATGGAATTCCGGACAGCATGGACACGGACGACGACAACGACGGAGTCTCTGATGAGGATGAGTTCGATCCGACGAGGGACTCGGACGGAGACGGCGTTCCAGATATCCTGGACGATGACGACGACAACGACGGAATTCCGGATCATCTGGATACGGATAGTGATGGAGATGGAATCCCGAATGAGGATGAGGCCAACTACGACGAGGAGTCGAAGACGACGTCCACTCTCCGAGAGTCCAAGTACGAACAGGTGGAGGAGGAGGAGGACCTCGACCTCTGGGACTTTATGACGTCGTGGATTTTCGAAGGCAAGGAGTCCGGTGGTGACGGTCGTAAATCGGGCGGCGATAGTGATGATGACGATGATAGCGACAGCAGCGACGACGATGACGATGATAAGAAGGGCCTTGTTGGCTACATCACAGGATTTTTCTCTTCCGGTGAGAAGGAGGAGAAGAAGGAGGAAGACGACTGATTGCTTGTGGTTGATTGGTGTCGAGCGCAGCTTATTACCCTGCACGCCAAGTGAACAAGACCAAAACGGTTCTAGGACATTTTCCGCCTTCGATCTTCTGTGTTCAAGATCGAAGGTTCTCGAAGGTTCCCATCTCTCCCGAGGCTGGTTTCAGTCTTTCAGAACAAGTTGGGTCGTTTCTGTTTTTAAATTATTTTTTTTTGGAATATTTCGCTCGCGCAACCTCAGCTTCCGCAGTAGGGGGAAGGGTGGTATTAGTCAGCCTCATCTCCCCTCCTGCAGTCAAATCATTTCCAATCTTGTGACTCAACAGAGGGATTGGGAAACACCTTGCAGCCGTTGCAGCTGATATCAGTCAATGCAAATAAAAGTCTGATGTAAACAGACTTTAAGCCAATAAAAGACAACGCAACGCCAGTAAGTCAGAGGGTCCCTACTGCATCTAATAATTTATACACCTAAGAAAACAGATTCTCCGACATAATTATGTCAGTTTCTTTCCACCTTGGAGTTGTCAAAATTAAAAATGAGATCCTGTGATAAATTTGTAACCAGTGATTTCCTAATCCTTCCGGTCTTTTTTGTTGAAAATTAAAAACGGTATTAACGGAATCGATAGAATTCATCTGTTGAACGATTTTAGATGTTTTTATTTCACGATGGACTGATGACAATGACGACTACCATGATGACTACAATGATGATGGGAATGCTGCTGATGTTGATGCCTGACGGTGATAGTAATGATGGTAATTATGACCATGATGATGATGATGATGATGATGATGATGATGGGGATTAGCAGGAGCAATAAAATTACAACAGGCTTTCATTAGAGCTGTTTTATAACTGCATACATTCATTTAGGGCCCATAGAACTGCACTTTTGTGCTGAACTGCACACTGAAACCTCTGGTTTTCGTTAGTTAGGAAGATCTTGATCAAACTTAGTTATTTGTTGTCAAAGTAGGCCTAATTATAATTTACAGGGGGAACCGGAAAAGTAACCTCCCTATTTGTTGTAATATTTTGTAATACTTTTGTAATATTTTGGTCAAAAGTTACTAATTTTAAAATACAATTTTACATCCTGAAAGGCAGTTCATATTTACATATTACTGAAAAATTTCACCAAAATATTTCAAATATCACAAAAGTTATTCAACTTATAGTGATGTCACCCGCAGTTTTTGGATGGTGCAAAAACGTTTAACAGGGTTTTGCTAATATTTTCGCAAAAAGTAAATAGTATTTAATGACGTTTCACAGGCGTAAAGGTAGTTCACATTTACATAACGGGACCAAGTTTTATTGAAATATGTCAAACACAGCTAAAGCTGCAGCACTTTCTTGGGAAAGATGTGTTGCGTTACACGTTTTTAAATCATCAGAATACAGTAGGTGGACTCACTTGAAGTAGTACAACTTTTGTTTTGTTTGACATATTTCAATACAATTTAGTGGCTTTATGTAAATATGAATTGCCTTCATGCGTGTAAAATTTCATTTAAACAAAATTACTTTTGGCGGAAATAACAGCAAAAAACTGAAAACAGTGGGTGGCGTCACTAAAAGTCGAATAACGTTTGTTGTGTTCGAAATATTTTGGTATCATTCGGCAGTTACATGTAGATATAAAATTTTTTCAGCCTGTGAAATCTTATTTACAAATTCTTACTTTTGACCAAAATAATTATTAAGAAAAAAATTAGGAAGGAGAGAATAAACCAAAAAAGTAACCCCTTAGTCAACTACACTGGACCATGGCTGGATGTGACCATAATTCCATCTTCTCATGCGTAACGGCAATTAAAAACAAATTCAATGACAAGTTGCAACATCTTCTTGTACTATTTCGAATGTAATTGATATTAAAAGTTTGCTAGACAGCTTAGCTAACGCTGTCCAATAACTGCTAAACTTTTTAAAATAAGAGTCTGCTATTCAGATGAAGACACGTCGATTCTGAAGTGATCGACATACAAAGTACTGACGATATTTAATCTCACGGACAGAACGCCCTCTGCCGATAAATGTACAGACGTGTCCCGTCGAATTATTCAGCCTCTCCCTCCTGTCATCTGGTGGAAGAATATTAAGCGGACCATTTGTTGGATGAGTCTCGAAGAATTCAGGTTAGACGTCACTGGAGGAGGATCCCTAATTTCGCCAGCTGTGCCGAACACACACAAGACCAGACATGCACATGTTTAGCATCAGTTGAACACATTAATTCATCCATCCATTCATCCGTTTGTTCATTTATTCAATCATTAATTAATTAATTTTATATTCCTTTATTGAATAAACCGGTTGACAGACCGCAACCAGGAACATGCGAGGTTAAAGTTAGAGGGAAGGAGGACATAATTATAAATTATAATGTAGGCCTATATCGGCTATTACTGTAAAAGAGACACTATAAACGTTTGTATAGGACTCTCGAGATGAAGTTTCTGTCATCCTTATCAAGTAATACTCGTAGGCTATAATTGATTGCGGCTGACACGTATATTATTGATTTCGATGATTTAACTCTGAGATAATAAATTCCTTTGAATTGAATTTGATTTGGTGTGATGATCGTACATTATGATCAACCTGGTATACCCAGCTGAACTTGATAGTCTTGATTTGGAGAGAGTGCATTGAGTGCTGGTATTACTGAGAATCGAAATCTCTTTCGTCGATAGACAGTAATAGGTTTACTTTTCGTGTGGACTGATAGACGACGGATGGGTGCGAAGGTCGGTCTTGTATCCTTGCGCTCGTTCGGTCGTCTGTCTTTTGAATGACGTCACACCGGTGTCCGTTCGACCCAGCTGACAAGTGTGGTACCTGAGGAACAAAGAAAGATGGCACATTTGGGTTAAACTTCATTGCGCTTACCTGCGTACTGTGACCTAATTAACCACAACAAAAGTGGTAAAGGCTACAATTAAAGCAGAGTAAATCCAAGCGAGATGTTCACGACCTCTGCATCTGTACCCATGGACATTATTATACAATTGCTGAAACTACTCGGACCTATTATAATACAGAACTGTGTGTAAGGGAGAAATAATCAAATTACAATTGAACTGCATAAAGTAAAGTGCACATCGCAAATCCCACTAATTAACCCCAGCTTAAGGTTCACTTCACCTATTCTAATTGACTTAATGACGGCGTACAAAATTGTACATAGAGCGACACATATTTCTTCCAAGATCAATCAGATTTGGAGGTTTGCACTACGATAGGTAGACTCAACTTTCTTTCGGAAGGTGAAGTAAGAATGAGGCGATTCGGCTATTAACTCCAACTTAGCCTGAGCGCTGTAGTCGGGAGCGCCTCTGAACAGTTCATGCTGCGAGATGCACTATATAATACTGCAATATAAAATGGCATAGATCTACCAATTGGCCTCCAGTATGGCGTCCTTGACGACTGGATCGCTAAGGATGTATCCTTCGAGTCGACCGAAGGCAACCAGTTCATCGGGACTGAGGTTCTTGAATCGAATGCAGGACAGGACTCTTCCGGCATCCGGAACCCGACTGTCGCGGTCCTCGTTGATCCATCTGACGGCAGCATGTGCCACGTCGATTTCTGACGTCAGAACGAGGTCTTCGTCGCTGAGCAGACGACAGACGGAGTCGACGTTCATCTGGACGAACTGCTTCGTACGAATCACCGACTTAAAGTGACAGGCGATTCGGTGCCACTGTGTGTGTTGGAAACATGTTGACAGTCAGGTAAAAGGCTAAAGTAAAGCAAAGGTTGATAGTTCGGTGCCACTACACTGGGTAGTTAAAGGATAAATGGCAATTATGGAATATTATAATGAAAAGCAACTCTTCGAAATTTCTCAGCGTCTAGATCACGAACTCCGAATAAGTGAAATCAGTTCATTCACTATACTAAATCAAGTTCACGATAGACAAAAATCTGAGGATCAATTTTTTAAGGGTCTAAATAGAAAATAACAAAGAGGCCTACTACGTCAAATGGAATATTGTTGAGTTGTATTTCGTTACTGCACTATAGGCTACTGCACTTCACTGTATTGTGGTCCAGCTGTGCATGTTTTGATGCCATTTTGTGCAGTTGTAAATCCAATTATGCAGAGTTGTAAAATACTACACGTCCAGTCAGTAGCTGGATCTTAAACCGAGGTTTGAGTCTGAGCTAGGATTCTAGAAACGTTGTTCAGGCTCCGTTGTATTGTTTATCGGATTAAGATTTTCTTAACTTGAACGCATCGTAAATGCAAGATGTAGCTTATCTCTAATTAGGTTGAGTTGAGTTGTATTTCGTTACTGCATTATAGGCTACTGGCTTCACTGTATTGTGGTCCAGCAGGGCATGTTTTAGTGCAGTTGATGCCATTTGTGCAGTTGTAGATCTAATTATGCAGTTGTAAAATACTACGTCCAGTCGTTAGTCAGCAGCTGGATCTTAAACCGAGGTTTGAGTCTGAGCTAGGATTATAGAAAAGCTGTTCAGGCTCCGTTGTATCGTTTATCGGATTAAGATTTTCTGTTATCCTGAACCCGTCATAAATGCAAGATATAGTTTATCTCTAATTAGGTGAGAGGAGTGTAGCATTGACCCACCAGTCTATCGATGAGGTCAGAGGCAGCCAGTCCTTGATTGTAGGCGGAGATCATGACATCGAGCAGTTCATGGGGGTGCAGTACATGCAGCTTCTGTATACAATTCGATTCCAACGCCGGCAGTCCCAGATTATTCGCTGCCACCAACACATCTAACAGGAAACTCTGGTGCAGCGCGATCTCTAAAGCCAAACAACATCGTAGGAAAGTACCGTCTAATAAAAGCAAATTTCGTTTTAGCAATGCACTAATTGCACTGGTTAACGACAGATCCTTGTCATTTACGTTAAACAATGCCCTGAATCCATACATGCTTCCTCATTTTGATGGCTGAATAATATAATTCGTCTTGTGCTCACTCTTCAATAGGTGGTAGTCTTTGTCTTATTTTTAAAGCAAAAAATGAGCATTTGACGCAAAAGCAGCTTAGCAACATAGATAAACAGGGTCATTCTCAGCTAAATGCAGTAACAGGACTTGCTCTGTCCACGTCCAATATGCGATAATTTGTTTTGAAGAAATCTGTTAAACGTTTTGACTTAGCACATTCAATGAAGAATCCCGATTTTTTCCTTGTAAGTTGCAAAGGCGCGAGATGATTGAAGTGGACGACAAACGGTTCATCGTTACATAATTAGTGCAAGCACCCTTGCAGTAAGTAGCTCTCTACCGATGGTGCTATAGAAATTGTGGTGTTCTCATTACATTACAGTGACCAGTGGTTGGGCGATATGTAAACGGTACTTACGACCGGTGTAGATGTAATCGAGGATCTTCCTGAGGATGGATGGAGAGACGTCGTTGATCTCTAGGATGTCCGGAGTGGGTCTGCAGGACAACGGACGTCGTACAGAGGACGAGGACGAGACTGGGTCCTGCAGGGTAAAGACGCTGGCAAAGTAGAGGCTGTGACAGGCGAGAACCGATCGATGCGCGTAGAAGCATTCCACTCCTGCTTTCAATATGACGTCCGTCAGCTGATCCTGCTGATACCTGTTCATTCAGTTGATCAATATCTAAATTCTAATGTAACGCTTAGAATGTAATGTAAATTCTCTAATACCTGTTCATACCTGTCCTGTTGATACCTGTTCATTCAATTGATCAATATCTAAATTCTAATGTAACGCTTAGAATGTAATGTAAATCCTCTAAATTTCTCAACGCCATAAGAAATCGACGTTAGGGAGGCCAGCTTATTCAATATTCACCAACGCTATCCCAAATCAAGTCCTCAGTATGTATACTGATATACTTATAGCCAAACTCATTGTCCGTTCCGGTGCCAGGTCAAGATTCGGGGGAGGTTAAGCCGAGAAGACAACACTGTGCTATACGGTGGTAATCGTTGATTACCTACTCAATCAGATGAATAAAATGTAATCTGATCTGATCCAATATGATTCAATCATATCTCTCATTCATTAATTCGTTCTGGATTTTATAAAGCGCACCTTAAAGATTCAAGAGGCTACTCAGAAACGATCACAGCCTAGTCGCGATCGAAGAAGAAAGACTTTAGAGCCACGTAGAAGCCCAATAGGTTAATCATGTCGTGTGCCGGGTCGAGAGGCGGACACGAGATACGATGCAGACCCAGAGACAGACACTCAGTGACATCCTCAGAGACTTAGCATCATCATCATCATCATCATCATCATCATCATCATCATCATCATCATCATTGTCATTCAATGAACTGTCCCTAATATCAGACCCACAGACGTACCCTGAGACAGACCAAGAGTCAGACCAGACTCAGCCCCCCACAGAAAGACTCAGAGCAGACCCAGAGACAGACAGAGATACTGTAGTGTGCTCACAGGGAGTAGACGAAGTTTCCGTATTTGACGAGGTGAGTGTTGGAATGATCCGTCTCCACTCTGTCCTCCGTCTGTAGGATCTGATCGCAGGTTAGACGCTCCTGCTGCTGCTGCTGCGTCAAGTGCGAAGCAGAGGGAGGAGGAGGAGCGTGAAGAGGATGAGGAGGAATTGGCGATGCACAAGGACAGTTGGAGGAGACTTCGAGAGAACGACGATGATGGAGAGGAGAGCAACAGAAAACGGATGCGGCGCTGGTAACTGGATTCTGATGCTGCTGCTGCTGCTGATGATGATGATGATGAAGGCAATCGTCAGTTTCTGAAATTGTTCAATAGGGTTAAATATTCAGTAGAAATTCTGTTGGAGGAAGAATGACAAAGATTACGTAAATAACTAATCTTATCCAGTTATTCCTATCTCAGATTTCTATAGCACTGACATCAATAGGCGCCTACTGCACAACGACTGCAAAGACTTTTGTACCTGTATTCAACGAGGTTCCGGGTAGAGAGCATACTTTCACCAAGTACCTCATTTCGACGTTCAAAATAAGAAAAATGAAGACGCTTTACCAGTAAGTTACTTCCAATAAAGGAGGAAGGAGTCAAGGAACGCATCCTATGTAGCTTAACTGTTATCAAATCAGATATCTAAGTTAAAGTAACAGTAGGCCTAAGCCTAGTTAGTTAGTAATAGTTAGCAATTACATAAACCTAAACGACATAATTATATATTTTCGTTTATTGAAAATCTTGTTGACAAACCGCAATAAGTCACAAGTTAAGTAAGTAAGTACGTAAATAATACACAAAGACACCAAAGACGAAAGGTAAAACAAAGCGAAACCTGGCAGGTAGTTACAACAGCGTCCGATCTGCTTCCGGTCTAAAGCCTTCGGTGTTGAAGTCACCCTGACAGCTGGAGATGTCCACATCCAAGCACCGCCCAAAATGAACAAGTCCAACATTCGCACGAAGAGTGCAGTCAGCGGATTCTACGATGGAAAAGTTGATGGCATTCAGTGTCACCCAAAAACTGAGTAGCTTCCAGAGTGAAGACAGCGACGGACAGCGCGGACAAGTGGTCAGATTATTATTAGCAAAATAAGTTGTTAGTACTCTTACGTGTTACTGTTTGTGTGCTTGAGTCTCTTCTCGTCGTCACTTCCGTTTGTGTCGTTGACGCTGATTCCGATGATTGCGCAATCTCCGTGACCTTTCGACCTTCGGCCGCCAGCGCGAACCAACCGTCTGTCTCCGTCATGACGTCAGTCTGCGTGGCGGAAGTCGTCCGCTGTGGAAAGCCATTAGCGTCATATAGAGTCGTCCTCTGCAGTACGTCACAGACTTTGCTTACAATGACGTCACCAAGAGTTGTCTGGATGTTGGCTCTATTGGAGTTAGCCTCATTCGTCTGCAGGGTGACGTCATTGATTCTGCTGGTGACGTCATTGATTCTGCTGGTGACGTCAGTCTGTTGGTTGGCGGAGAAGGACGTTTGGTGGAACTGTGGATGGTTCTGCGATGGAGCGAGATTGTGTTGAGAACCCATCGATATTTCTTCGTTGGAGGACGTCAGAGGGATACGTTTGCAAGACGGTGTCCTACGCGCTGCCCTTTGGATTCGGCCAGTGCGGGAGTTGCTGCCCTTGACCTTCAGACCAGTTGGACAGGATCGTCGAGGCCTCAGAGGAACAACATTCACGTCGACTATCTCGTATTTACCGTCTGGAAAGGCGATCGCTTTGGCCAGGATCTCGACGAATTCCGTTGACCCACGACCTGTGAACCGATCGGCTGAACGTGACACATTAACAGTTCTAGATTGACCTTCCGTTCTTCTCATCGCCTCTTCTTCTTCTTCTTCTTCTGCCATCCTCGCAGTATGTTCTTCCTCTTCCGTCCCTCTGGCAACCGCTCGCTCCTCTTCGTACAGAGAATAAGTCCCTTCGTTGGCATTCTGGTTCATTTGCATGTTGTCGTATCGCACGTTAGTCTCTGATCCTCTCAGATCATCCGACGTCGAATCAATGTAGAGAAGAGGACTTTGCCATTTGCGAGGGTCCTGAGGATCATAGTTTGGATTCTCAGTCATTCCTCCTCCTCCTCTACCGTCCTGAGAATGACCGGCTGAATTTCTGTCCTCGTGAGCTTCATAGACTGGACTATCATCAGTAATCCTCCTCTCATCCTGAATGTTATAGGTGACAGGAATGTCCGTTATTCTCCTTTCGTAGCAGACTTGAACTTCTTCCCTTTGTTTTGGAGTACCTGACCTGTTTCCGCCTTCCTTTAAAGACCTTTCCTCTCTGTGCTGCGTCGCTAGTTCCACATCATCGACGCAGCTGATGAGCACATTATCCGGAGTCGTATTGTCCACGATGGTCGTTCCCTCCTGCTTGTCTGCATACCCAGCCGCTGGACTGGCTCCACGTCCAGGAACAAGGACACCCTGACTCATCACGTAGTTATTGGCGTTCTTATTGCCTCCGTTGAACTCTGGGTTGGGGTCATGAACTATCTGGATCGCAGGCTGGAGCAATGGTGCTTCAGTTATTGGCGGATCCTGTTGCTTAACCCTAGATCTGGAGGGTCTGTGGGATCCAGCGACCATCCAGGACGATGTATCGGTCGACGACACATGCACTCTGTGACATCTCGGTTTCGAAGATTTTCGAGGCAACGAAGAATCGCTGCAATCATCGTAGTCATAGTCGTAGTCGTCGTCGTAATCATAGTCATAGTCGTCGTAATCAGTGTAGTCGTCGTATTCGCTGCTGCTGCCTTCTGCTGTCGCTGCATCTCTCTTGTGGCGCCTTTTCTTCTTCTTACGTCTTCTATCATCACTGTCGCTGGATGCGGACGATGATGATGATGACGATGAGGTTTCAGAGTCAGACGTCGTTGAAGTAGTTGTATTATGAGTGGATGCAGTGGTTGTTGTCGTGACTGCAGTTGTCGTCGTTGCTGTCTCGTCCGCTTCATCATTTGACGAGTGTAGTCGAAACAGGAAATATCCTTTCTCCAGGTCATCATCATCATTCGCTCCCACTCCACCTCCATCCTTTCCCTTTCCTCCTACCCTCCCTCCTCCTCTGCCTCTCGCAGTTTTACTACTGAGAAGGAATAGCTCTGGTCTGTCGCTGTTCGCATCTCCTCCCTTAGAGATCTTAGACAGACGCTTCTTGAGCGATCTGACCGTAGCTGTGCTTATTCCGCTCATTGGAAACCTTGGAATGACCTTGTCCAGCTCAGTCCTCTTACTGGAAGTCTTCAGGACTCTGCTCAGTTCAGACAGCGACTTAGCGAAGACTGTTCTATCATCATCGCCAACACGGTGGTCAGAGTCCGAGACTTTGCTCAGGGTCAGTCTTGGCGAAGAAGAAGCCTTGAGGAAGTCGAGAGCAGTCTCGACGCTGACGAACTTCTTCTTCCCGCTTACAAACATCTGATCTGTTTCCGTTGTACCCGACGCAGTCTCAGAGTCCGTGGCTCTCGACGACTTCGCATGATGCGGTTCACTGTATCCGATGACTGAGGCGGCTCTTCTCAACGCCTTCAGCTGTCTTACCATTTCAGATGCCATGCAAGAAGTGGAACGTTCGGCTGTTCCCGTCGGTTCCTCGGTCTTCGAGTTCCAGACGGTTCCAGACGGAACGCTTGTATCGCGATTACTCGCCTCACTGCTCTGTCTTTGCTCCGAGGTTGTGTTCGATTGCCTCGCCATTCCGCGATCTAGGACTTGTAGCGTTGCGTTCCTGTGGTGTCCCGGAGTAGAAGGAACGGCGGTGGTCTCACGGATAGGGATACTACCTGTGGATTGTAAGTAAGTAAGTAAATAAGTTAGTAATTAACTAAGTATACCCTTTATTGTATAGCTATGAAACAGCATTCTGCATGGTTGACAGAAGCCATCATACGTATTGAAGTGTGTTGTATAGCCTAGCACTGAACTACAACCTATATACATGTATGTGTGCATTTTCACGTTCTATACAAGTCGGTAATGCTTTTACAATGCGTTAAGCAAGCCCATACTATGACATGCAAACTATAATGATGAGTTAAAGCAAGTGAATATAATTTTGGCTCTACTGCAACAGAAACGAAGTATGATGATTTGGACAGGACCTGTTTAGGACCTACATCATAATAATTGCTATTCATGAGTTCATCATGACACAGGCGGGAAACGTTTCTAGTGAAGAAATATATTCATATTCTTTTATTTTGTTTTATGGAATTGATAACGAGACCAAGAAGTGACTTACCAGCAACTGCAGCGGAATTATTGAACTGTATATTCGGCGGCGTATGCAGTACATACATGCAATTATAGTCGTAGTATGGATTGTTCTGCTTGATCAGCTTTCCATCACTGATTCTGTACAATTGATTGTACTCGTCCCAGACATACTCTGGTCCTGCGAAAGGTCCGTGTGGTCCACAGACCCCCGCCATCGGACCGTGGTTCATGGTCTCGACTACAACGATGTCTCAGTCTGACGTAAATCCAGTAGGAGTCCAGAAAGATCTCTTGAGTCTGGCGATATCTGACAGCTTTCTCTGGTGTCGATGTTACTGACTGATGGAAAAGATCTAGAATGGATTGAAATCCGCATTAGGTAAAGACAGCATGGAACCTCATCTAAACATAGATAGTCAATTATAATTAGTAGATTTTGTGGAATAGCAATTCGTATCGTTTGCGAGGTTAGATGACGTCTTCTTCGTTTTAGTCCTCTTCCGTTGACGACTATAATTGTGTAGACCTATTGCGAAAGTGACGTCAGAACTTTTCAAAGTGTGACGTCATAATAGTTCAGATTTTGAGCAGCTGCTGCAGACATTAATAAACATAATTCGCTTATAATATCTGCATATTCTAATTAGGTCTATTGTCGCTCGTTTCTATTGTCTCGCTGAATTAATACAATTGATTGAAACATTTATCAAATCATTATGCCCTAACTACTTGATAAAATTAATATTCCACTGAACGTGTGCTACATGACTTAGAAAGGGATCAATACTTATAAGCATTGCTTCAATTGATTCCAATTGTGCAGCTGCTGTGCTAGAAAGCATAAGTTGTAAATTTAATCTGTTTTCACTAGTTAATTGTTGTTGATATGTTTAATTGATTATATTGTGGATTTGGTTATTAAGATGGGGGAGGGCTATAGACTACAAGTCCTAAATCGACGAAAAAGGCATCGGCTTGAGCCCTGTAATAGGCATCAAGATCAGTGCTTATAAAGGCATCAAGCTCAGTGCTTATACTGAGAGCCTATAATTATTTCACATCGTATAAGACCTGCAGCAGAGAAAATCACGACTCTATCTCATAGGCCTGCAGTGGTCCTCAACCTGCGACCCGCGGACCACAGTCGTTTAGCGACGATATGTACGAAATAAATGATTTATATTATGCTCGATCATTCATATGTCACGTCCTTTAATTGATCCTCGTAGTATCTGATCCATTAGAACAGTGCAATAATTATTAAGTTAATTAGGACCTACTTTGCGGTAGGTCTACAAGATTTAGTGACGCTTTACACAGTCATTGTTTTGTAAATAATATTTTAGTACTTAGGCCTTAGTAGGAATGTTTTCTTGCACCAAGAGATACGCGAGGTGATGATAGGCCTAAAGAGCTTTTGTCCTGAGCGTGCAATTTGATCAGTCTAAGCAAAATTATTTTTAGTTCTCGTTAGATTAGCGATGGTCTGTCGTATGTCGTGAATGAAACGAAGCGTATAATCATAAGAGATATAATATATTAGAGGCCTAGTGAGCCAGATAGACATAGTGGCACGTATAAAGGTATATTTATACTCTTCTGTTTGTCTATGTCTGTATCTGTCCGTCTGTCTGTCTGTCTCTCTTTTTCTCTACACACGTTCACGCACGCACACACACAGGCGCATATGATTAGATTGCACTGCTTTAGATACAATACAATACAGACAATGAACGTTTTCAAATTTCCTTCAATTATTTTGAATCATAGCTGCATCGACCTACATGAATTGTTATTGTTATAGCTAGGCAGAGACAAGCATACACTTAGACGTATACACCGCAATACTAAACACCTGCCTTCAACTGACAAACCCTATATAGGCCTACGCGTATAATAAATTTGCAAATTCGATTGTGGTTGCATACAATACAATTATGCATATACTTGTATATTTATGTATATTCCAAGGCATCGATTTTATTTTCCGTTGTGTATAGAGCGTGGGTTAAGTGAAACATAATAAAATTGAATAACGGGCATAACAATAAACTCTATAATATAATATGCGAACGTTGTGTAAGAGAAACGCTTGCTGTTAGATCCACTGAGTAAGCAAATGATTAATCTGCCCAAAACGTAAAGAGCCTTTTAAAGACCTATAGCCTACATGTAAGTCAGACTGCGTTATAAGACTTTAAGACGTGATCCTCTGCCAACAACACACACTACAGCGCCCACGTTCAACACTCAGAGAGTCGAATAATGAAACGTCGTTTGCTTTTATCCACAATGCAAAGCTTTGTAATAAAATTTCAAGTGGCTTTTAATTCTTAATCATTGACCATTCCTCCTACTTTCTCTTGTAGGTCAACGTTTCCTGACCCTTGGAGGCGCGGGGGGGGGCCTATCGCTCATTTCCGCTGTCTATCCATGTATAGGTCTATAGGGTCTACATAAAACCTTATTAAGTAATTACACGCTGTTGATCTCTCGATTTTTAGTATCTTCTACTCTGTGTGTGTACTCTACTCCCGTAAGAAAATTATTCAGGTAAAATATACAATACATATCTTTGTCTTGCATACTACACCTCAGTATAGGCCTAATAATGTTATTATTATTATTACAGAGGATTTATATAGCGCCTCTTCAAGGCAATCTACTCAGAAGCGCTCCCGGCCCAACCTTGGCTGAATAAAACTTTCTCAGCCGAGTTGAGCCGGCGTAAACACGCCGAAGCGCCGCCTATCGATATCTGTGCTGTTGTGTGAACTACCTGACCTTCTAAGTCCTTACCACTCCCTTTCACCTATAGTTCCGTTCTTCTTCCTGCACTCTACTTCCTGTTGCCTTTTCTTAAACATTTCAAATGTATCTTATCTAGTTTTACGTTAAGTTACATATTTTACAATTTTCCCAGTGCATCAGATTTTCAGGCGTGCTTGATTCAAGGGTCGTTGACTTGAGAAACCATGTGCGGGGATTTATGAGACGACCAATCGCCCCCGTGTTTAAAGGTACAAAAGATCACACAGGTAAATCTTTGTCATAAGTGACCGTGGTTAGCGGGGCAGATAGAACTGACACAACACAAGAGTTTAAAAGGTCTTAACAATGGCCTGCCTTTCAATGGAGCAAGTGCTGCCCTTGAAGAATACGTGGGTGGCATCCATTTCAAACGGCGTCAGTCAATCGTATCGATTGCTACAGTAGTGACGTTGAATACTGCTACCGATTCTAGTTGAGCAGAACAAAGGGAGCAACAGGTTACATTCGTGGATATCTTAAGGACAGATTTAAAATGTCTTGATGCCACGCATAATTATATTTGATAGCCTATGTAGAATTTATGTAGTGCTCTTGCAACGTATTCGTAACAGTTACATGTAACTTTACGTAACGTAAAACAACAGAGTATAATATTTGATGTGAGTAATTAGCTATGTTGTTATTGTCAGGAAGTGCAGGATAATGCACGCCAAGGTTGTCTTTAATAGACAGTTTGTAGCGGCTGCTGCGTGCTGATGCACGGCTAGTTTGAGGTATCTCCAAGTTTGATCATGACATCATGTCCGACTTTATAAGGAATGAGCTACATTGGCTCCCTGTTGTACAGCGTGTCCAGTACAGAGTTATTGTCTTGATCTGTCACTAACTTTTGGGTTTAGCTCCACCATATATTTATTAGAGATTTGTCTGTTTCTGTTGGCAGCAATTTGGGGCGAGCTGCTCTCCGTTCGACTGCCCATGGTGAACTCTTGGTCCCTTGGTCACGGACTTCTACTGCGCAGTGTTGCTCTTTCTCCATTGATAGTCCTGCACTTTGGAATGGCCTTTAACTTTACGCTTGCTGTCAGCAGACGCTTCTGGTTCCTTTTAATATGCTTTTCTTAAGACAGTGCTCTTTCGCCGGGACTGGTCATGGAGTGCCTCCGAGTAGTTTCTTGAAGGGGTGGGTGCTATACAAATTGGTGAATAAATAAATTTTAAAAAACTAGGGTGTAGGCATAATGTAAATCCAAGATCGTAAGATAGACCATGTGAGGTAGGCCTATTGCAAGGTAACATCATTACGCAGTATAGTCTGATAAAAGTGATAAGTAACAGGCAATGATAATAAAATCAAAATCACTTGCTGTTAGATCGACTGTGTTGCATTATGAAATTGGCCTATCATACTTTTGAAATGACTTTTGTGAATCAGAATTTGAGTTTTTAAGGTTTCCCATTTCTAAACATATATTTATCTATCTATTAGATACAATTTGATAAAATCAATCGGTTACCTGAGACGTGCTCAGGGCATTAGTTGTGGTTGCCCACACAGTTAAACATTATATTCACGACGCATCGTGTCAGACCGATCACAGCTGAGCAGTGAGCACTCAATGTTTGCTCGTTTGTTCTGTAGAACTTGAGTCTTGAAATCGAGGGAGGGAGGAAGGCAGGTAAAGCGACGGTTGAGGGGGTGCTGGAACCGAAGCCCTACTTCATGGTGGTCAACCAAAGACAGAAGCGTATATTGGGTCGTGCTGCTTTTCTCTGAGTCAGCGAGTCATTGCATGCCAACCATGTCGGGCAACCGTCCGTTTCTTAACGACAGATGACTCAGCGCTGAACGCAGCCGGCAGTCAAACTTAGATCCGTTGTGGTCACAGAAAGGGAGAGCATTCATGAAGCGTTAGGTACATGTAGATCCCTCGAGGCAAGACCACAGATCTAATGAGAACAAACCAAGCACGATCAATCTTGTCATGAGGTTAGGCAAAAATTATATATAATGGTTGCAAATCACTCGCTGAACTTGCAATCTTACCTTGCCCTCTACCCTTACCTTGACCTTTTGCCTTACCTTGACTGTAGCCTTATCTTGACCTCTTGCCTTACCTTGACCTGTAGCCTTATCTTGACCTGAAGCTGTACCTTGACCTATAGCCTTACCATAAGCAATAGCTTTAAATTGGCCTGTAGCCTTACCAAGATCTGGAACCGTACCTTGGTCGATTAGAAATTTTGGCTGACATCAATTACATAATAATAATAATACCTCAATTAAATAATAATAATAAAAAAATAATAATTCTATTCTATTGAAAGATTTCTAAAGCGCCTCTTTCAATAAAACCTTAGGTGCTTCCAGTGTGCTGTGCCCCGTGAGAAAAGATAGTAATAGGGTAACATGCCCAAATGTGAACACCTTTAAAATATTTGATATTGTAATCAAATTAATGAGTCCAAAGAGATACATACAATGAATGTTAATACAACATGCATACAATTTAAAAATCATTTGCATAATTTTTAAAATAATTCCAGGACTCAACACAACATTTCACTAGTATAACTACAATTACGCTCGAGTTCTGGAATGATGGAACGACCATCTCGCACTAGGCAGAGTAAGAACCCTTAGAATGATATCGATGTTCTATTACCGTTGAACAATTCGAAAAGGGTTTATGAAGCTATGAATGTGCACACTTGCATGAGGGAAGATAATAAACACTTAGCTACCCACATATTATAGCTTCCTATCAACCCAGCCATATACATGTACATGTAAACAATTGTAAACTTACAAACATGTAGCCTATTGCATACGCGTAGGCCGCAAAACATGACATTGTGTAGGCTTGCCACTTTGCATGGCCATCCCGATAATCTGCGGGTTTCCCCAGAGATGCAGGGTGTTTAGGATCTGTGAAATAACACGATCTTCAAGCACAGATCCTAAACACCACTTCCTGGGAAAACCCGCAGATTATCGGGATGGCCATGCAAAGTGGCAAGCCTATACAAATGTCATGTTCTGCGGTTTGAACTGAAGCTTTCTTTCTGGGGTCAAAGGCTAGGCTCAGGCTGCTTGCAGATCACTATTGGCTGTATTGAAGCTTCAATATATACCTTCACTGCTAGAATACAAAAGGAAGAATAGAATGCGCTAAAAACCAGGGATAATCCCAATAGAATAGTCCACAACCGTGTAGGCTACACAAGTACACAGGCTGACATTCTATCATCATTATGATCATCGTCGTCGTCATCATCATCACCATCGTCATTATTATTATCATCATCGTCATCATAATCATTATCATCATCATCATTATGATCATCACCATCGTCATAATTATCATCGTTATCATCATGATCATTATCATTATCATCATCATCATCGTCATCATGATCACCATCAGCTCCTGATACCGGCCACTCGGCGGTGAAGGATAAGAGAAAAATGATAACCACTGTTCTTGGTCGTGTGTCAGGTCCACTGCTTCCCTGTAGTCTATAGGAGATGTGAGGCCCTACATAATTATTCATGTCCTCTATAATGTTCTTTATCCAACCAATTATGGTCCTCGTTGGCGCTACTTCAACAGGAACTGAAACATTTTTAAACTTGTTATTGTCTGAGTAGTCTGTATTGGAGCTCAACAAGCAAATGAAAGTAGTGAGATACGATTATTATAAGCATTTCATTTTAAAAAATACCTGACTGATTTACCAACTGAAGAGCAGATGAGATTTGCAGGACACTGAATTTCTTTGATTGGCTGATTGGCGGATTGGTTGATTGGCCTATTGACTAAACGGATTGACTGATTGATTGATTTTACTGATTGAGGCAAACGGATTATTTGTTTTGGTCAATTAATTCAGCGATTAATCGATTAATTAATACTAGTTAATTTACTTATCTGCCGGCATTTGATTATCATAGCTTAATTTTGATGAATTTGCTTAGAGTATACATATGGAATTTGTCAAATCCCACTACATATATATGCAAGACAAAGACAGGTACATGTAGCTCTCGAATTCTGTTGCAGGTCACGTGGCATTCAAAGTAATCTCTCGGAGTTAATTTAGGAATGCATTCGTCTGATGCGTCCTTCAAAACTGTAACAGTGAACCTGTTTCGAATTGAGTGTAACTATAATATTAACTATGTGTTTGTTCAATAAAC
Organism: Dendrobaena attemsi; assembly: GCA_034693945.1. Lineage (NCBI taxonomy): Eukaryota > Metazoa > Annelida > Clitellata > Crassiclitellata > Lumbricidae > Dendrobaena > Dendrobaena attemsi. The sequence goes on along the minus strand of JAQFXW010000051.1, from coordinate 1,600 downwards.
AATAACAACAACAAACATGACAATTTGCCGGTGACATGTAGGTTAAGAATTGCACTAAGCATGGAATGCTCGATCAGTTCCAGATGAACGACAGATTTTTTTGCCTTACGAAGAAAATCTCCACAGATCAAGTTTCCATCGTCAATCAACGAACATCAACAGCGCAACGCAACTGCACGACTCTGGACGATCAGCTATACGGTACAAGTTCTACATACTACAGCACCCACAAAACAAGCAAACCACACGCTTACCAACCGTAGACCCTCTAAGCCTATTATAAAGGGCTCTTTAGCATGTGATATGTGTATTGTGTAATGGACCTTGCTATGTAGGCCTACAACGGGAGCTGAAATATGGACATTGGGCAGTGAGTACATCGACCGAGAGTGAACGGCACTAGACTTTGGTAGTTTGGGCAGAGGCCTGTTCATGTCACTACGACCCTAGCGGCTTCAATAGTGGCTTGGCGTGCTGTCCACTCATGCGTGTCGTCTCTCTTAGTCCTATACATTTGCAGCTCCACTTGTCTTGCAGTAGAGAAGTTCTCAGCGGTCAGGTCCGAAGCCGGTGCTGACACGGCTGGCAATGCACGAATGGCGCTATAGAAGCAGACTTGGACCAGCTGCTTATATATACATCTGAATCAAGTGTTGACGTCTGGTACGTTAATATTTCAAAGGTAGATTTCCAAACCAAGAGTTGGATTCGAAACTGCGCCGCTGCATTATAGCCTAAAAGTCTTCTTCTATTCCAACGTTAGTTCCTAGACTTAAGCGATGCATCGCAACTATAAGTTGTGAAAGGAATTATTCGTATACGCTTTGGTGTTAATACCGTTTGAGAGGCGACGGTTTGCGGAGTAGAAGAGAAGCAATAATGAAGCATATCTGCAGATTCCTCTTGTTTGCAACTCTGCTTCTATGTTGTCAACAACTTTATGCAGCTCCTTTAGATGCGTCGCAAGCAGAAGTAAGTAAGCTCGTTTCACGTTCATTTAATAATAATTACTATTATATCGAACATTTGTATTGCACTTTATTGTATGCAAAGCGCCTAATGCATCTCGTCCACCTTCGAACTCAACTCAGACTCAGTTTATGTCAGATCTCGACAAAAACCTCAACTCCTCTTTCACTCACTCTCCTCTTAACGGGAACATTAATAAATGTAGCAGTAGGCATATCTCAACCATTGCTGGGGACACTTTGCACTAGCTTCCTGTCCAACAGCGCATCCACTTCAAGATCCTCTCTGTTATGCGAAATTGTATTGCTGGCTCAACTCCTTGCTATCTCATGGATCTCTGCATCCCGGTCTCTTCCCTTCCTGGTCGCAGGTCTTTGTGATCTGTCTCTAAACACCTTCTACTTGCTCCTGTCACGCCATCTGCCGCGGCTCAAACCCGAATCTTTGTATGTGTTTGACCTTCAGCCTGGAATCGTCTTCCTCTTGACCTGAGACTAGAACTTCTATCTCTCCCTAGGCATTTCGCCGGCATCTGAAGACTATGCTGTTTGTTAGTGTATCCAGCTGAATGGGTCGGGAGCTCCTCTGTTGAGGTTTCTCTATAAGAGTGCTTTATAAATTGAAAATTTAC
>JAQFXW010000050.1:0-27965 GCA_034693945.1 Dendrobaena attemsi | reverse complement strand
GGCAATCCCCCTTCGGCAACGGACTACCGTCCCTTTATAGACTCGTGAAGGCCTAATCCCACACGTGCCTACCTCTGGAGACCCTCCCGTCGCGATCACAGAAGCGTATCGGCAGACTGTTAGGAATTAACGTGCCAGTTTGACTAGCTCTTAGCACAGTACTCTATATACTGTGCTCTTAGCCCCCAATGATGGACAGGTCCTAACAATATAATGAAAAGATAATTATAATACGATCTCATTGGTTGATCCATAGTAAACAGGCTTATTGTATTTAGGAGGCAATGATGGATCTTTTGATCACTAACCTTTAACACACTTCAATCCTCTCCGATATATCTCCGTCAGTTGTTCACAATCAAACCACTCGGTTCGAACCGCTCCTCTTCCATCCTCGCCTTTTCCCGCTCTCCAGTCACATCGTCTCTAAAATTCGCAAACCGCTCCATATCCATAGCCGTTCCACCTATTTTAAACAGGCCTAAGCTTCCTCCAACATTACGACAAATATCTGACCCATGTTACGGACTCACGAAAATCTCACCCCTTGCTGTTTCTCCAAAGGTCTTCCATTCACAATTGAAAACAATACTCTTTCACCAATCCTATCCAGATTCCTCCTCTTCTCCTCACCTACCTCGTCGTCTAAACCGTAAGCACCACCCACCTAAGCAGTCTGTCTGTCTGTCTTACTGCCTGATTTCATGGATCTTAACCCCCCCTACCTTAGCCTACTAGGCCTATATTCTGATTTGACTAAGCGCCGGTGAATAAGCTGGTTCCCGCTTTTGTGGGGGCTATATAGAAGTCTCGAGTTATGATTACGATCTTGAAGAGGTGAGACCTCAGTTTTTGAGTGGAAAGAGTGAATCGGGTGATAAACTGCTCTCAGGAGGCTGAAGCAGACTTATGATAGAAAATGATTGGCATTGGTGACGGGAGAAAAAATACGGGATTCAGAAATCTGAAGGCAGATAAGCATAGACCTAGGCTATTCATTCCAGTAACAAGGTAGGCGTATGGCTTGGTTGGAGGTGACTATAGTCCCTAGGGGTAAGAAGCAAGCTGAGACAGAATGAGTGGTTGAGTGGGTTGGTTGGATGAAGAAAAGTTTGAAAAGATAGCCTATTTTTGTTCTTTGAACTAGTAGTAAATTACTGTAGGCCTATGTCTAATGGTCAGTGACGGAACTTTAAAGGTTAGGTCTACTTGCCATGAGATTTTAGCCCAACGGAGTGCTTTATTATTTTTATAGGCTACTGTCACAGAATGCTACTGTGGTGACATGCATGGTAGCCTATGTTTGGGGTTCTGGTGACAGCTCGAGCTTAGGAGTTTTGTAAGTTACAGACACTTTTAGTGGAATTGAAGTTGAGGAAGAGAATTGCAGTAGTCAAGGTTTAAAAGAGGACAGCATGATAGCCTAGCCATTTCCGGTGTTAACACAAACGTTCCATGGCCCACGGTGGTGATGGATTTCAATCGATCATAAGAGAGAGAAGATGAATCCAGCATAAGTTACAGCTTATCTATAATAATTATAGTTGCGCCTCGAGCTGTTTGGCTTTTGTTTGCTCTTAAATAGCGCTACTCGGGCCTATGTCTTGTTCAACAATCATAATAATTCATAATCTAGCTAGACTTCAAATCTCAAATTGCATAAACACCTTAACTACAAACTGCACTGTGTTCCCAAGCACTCTGCAGTAACCATGGTCAATAAAATGAAAAGGGAAACTGTAAGTTGGCCAAAAGTAAGGATTATATTCAAACAATACACTGCACCATCAACGGATGGCTTTTCAATTATTGTTAGTTACGAGACAGAAAGTTTTTAACTTTGAGTTAAACATAATAATTATGCAAACACATAATGCATAGTTTAGTTGGTATTTATTTGGAACACAAGTAAAGGGGTGAGACATGAAACTTCTGATAAAATCTCTTTTCTTAACTAGTATCACGAGTCACCTAATGGTTGGCTAACAGTAAGGAGAAAACCGGCGAGTTCTAATCTTCGAAACTAAACCTGCCAATTTAAACATTATTACCATTGTTAAAATGAACACGATGTCCTTGTGAATGCTGTAACAAAATAATGCTTAGCAAACCGAACACACCGACGACAATAAATTGAAACAATACAGTTTCATAACATAGACAGTTAAATAGTTCTCAAAAACATGTTAAAAATATATAAATTTAGCAGATTATGCTGTTCCAACTGATCTAATTACAATTATCAGCAATTCTTCATATTAATTTAAATGAAACAGATAACAAGACAGGATAATCAACTGTTTGAGACTGAAACAAAATGATTTCAAGTAAACGATTAAGAGAATTAACAATCACTTCAGTAAAATGGTTTCGGTTTACATAAAAGTGAACACAGAAAGATCAATCTTTCCTGTATAACTTATGATATTTTCAAACATCTTACATGTCCACTGTAACTGTAAGTTCATCTGACTGCCCCATACTGTTGCAGGCGATTAAACAATAAGTTTCCTTAACAAGATTTCAAGTTCAATCTCCTTCAAATAGAGGATTTCCTTTTTGATGATCAAAGAAACCAATTGTCTTGCTAACCTGCCATAAGCCGGAGAGCAATTTCACAATTCATACCCAAGTACCAGGTAAGGGATCGAGTCAGTGGCTGGACACGCCGGGGAACGGAACAGCGATCAGAAAGGTTGAGTAGCAGCGTCGCTGCGCCACCGAAAAAATATCATCACTGGAGAACACAGCTCGCCTGTTTACGGCTAGATTTGCGCCGGTTTAGGTTTTCGTTGAGCACCTTTTCTGTCAGCTCGTCGTCTTCGATTGCACGCTCCTGCGAGTCGAGTCGCTGCACGAGTTCATCGCGCTTGTTGACGAGCATCACCAACTCGCTAAGCAGAAGCTTTTCGCGCTGCTTGAGGGCTTCCGTCTTCTGCCATTCCTCCATCGACATCATCTGCCTCAGTTCTAAGCTGAGCAGGCTGAATCGCCGCTCCAAGTCGTTCTCCTTCTCGAGAAGATTCAGCTGCATCTGACGCCGAATCAGCGCGTTCTTCTTGTTGACGAGGATAAACCACTCCTCCATCAGCTCCTCCTCTCTCTCGCCGTCCTCCTCTTTCATCGCTCGCCGAAGCTCCCACTCCACCTGGGCTGCTCGCTCGTCTATCTGGCGCTGTTCGCACTCGAGGGCAGCCATTTCACCCGCAACATACTCACTTGCCCTTGTATCGTCAGCTGCAGCATATTGTGTCTCTGTTTCGGTCTGTGTTTGGTCATGATCACCAACGCTTTGCAGATTGTTATTATCTGCCAGACTATTGTTCATACGATTTCCTGAAGAGTCTTCTGCCGGAATAAAACTCGCATTTGACGTATCAGAACTTCTTCTATTGAGGCTAGACGATGTTCTGATATTTTCGTTAGTCTTATCTGCTGCCCGATCGCTGCTACTCGGCGAAACAGATCGCCGGTCGGACACTTCCCACGTATCTCCAGTTGACGTTATGACTTCCGTGAAACCGCCAGAGTTGACCCTCGCCTGAGCGATCAGCAATCGTGCTCGTTCATGAAGCTTCTTCTGTCGCTCATCTTCAAAATTTATAGTCTTTTCATTCGCGGTTGTTTTCAACATCGCTTCGCGCCTCGCCTGCTCGAGCATCAGCCGTGCTCTTTCCTTCAGCTCCTCATGGCGAGATTTTGGTCGCCGTGACGACGAGCGTGTGCCACCCGTGGGTGTTGTGGGTGACATTGTCGATGTATCATCTGACATGGGACTCGGCGTTGATGACGATCCCATACTAGACGAAGGAGATGTATGTTGTGAGAAAACTGCTACAGCTGATGGTGAATTTATTGATATAGAAGTTGGGGCTTCATGATTTCTTTCTACAACTGATCTTTCTCTCGGCCCACTATTGTCCGGTACTTGCGATGGCGGCACACTGCTCTCTTCCTCGTGGCTTCGTCTTCGTTTTGAAGCCTGCAACTTAGTTTCGGCTAGCTTCACTGAACTCGGCAAATCCACTTTCAGCACTGGCGTCACCTTCCAATCACTGCTCTCTTGAAGCCCCGATTTATTTTTCTTGATATCTAAAACTTCTTCTGCCAGTGGTCTGTCTCTGCATTCCTTTTGTCTGTTCTCCAGTTCAGACGACAGAGGTCGAGAATTCTGAGAAATGCCCGCAGCCGAAAGATTGGTGCTACTCGTGGACGACATACTTTTATTGTCCGGCATCTCGAGTTCGTTTACTGTACCTCCTCCCTCACGATCTTCATCATCTGAATCAAATGGATTCAGTAACTGTTTTCGCGTCATCAGCGCGGGTTTGCCCGTCTCTCGGCTGGGAGTAACTTCACCAAATGGTCCACTTGTCGTACACGTCCCGAACTTGTTCGTATGGCGAACAGTCGGCGACTTACTCTGAGATCGTGCAAGATCAAATTGTCCCGAATAAGGCTTTGTCGGAGACCTCGAAATTGCTTGAAACTGTGTATGAAACTCGGCCACTGGTATAGCCACTGGTACGGGTGAAGACGGCGTGTCGGCTACGGCAGACGTGAAGTTGGGATCTTTGTCACAGACTGGTGCCCATAGGTCATGGCCTGTGCTGTAGTCACCGATTATGTACATGCTGCTATTAGCGTGAGGGCTGACGTGTTGCACCTCAAAGCTCTGGCCCGTGAAATACGAGCGTAGTTGGTAGAGGTAAGTCATCACGCTCAGCTTATCTGGCACCGTCAGAAGAACCATATCAGACGCCTCGATCACCTTCGGTATGCCGAGACTCTCTGCCACCTCAAAGGCCTGCAACAGACAGACAAACACATGCACTCAGATGTTGCATTGAAAGAAACAGATGCGGATAGCTTGTGGAAACATGTACCTCTACTGCAAATCTCTTTGTTACAGTTAGTTAATTATTATGTATGTTAATTATGTATGCACACATTGCATGTATAGTATTTTATCGTGTACAAAGTTCCTTCCAAGAGCTCACAATGTGATAGAAATTTAACCATCTAGCAGTTCTATTACGGTTTGACTTCATGTGCGTTGAGGGATGTTCCTTGAAGTTCTCTTTTGGAAGAGTACTTATTTTATGAGAAGATTGATTCAAACGGCTGCTTAAAAAATACTCAAAAAAACACAAAAATGTACCTACTTAATTGAACAAGACAAATACTATCCTACATGTTTCATGTCCACGATGAAAAAATCATACAGGTCTCTTGAACAAGACAAAAAGTTTCTACAGGTTTCTGAACACAACGATCATTAAGCTGGCTGGATAGATAGAAAGAGGAACACAAAGAGCTCCCTGATGTACTCTGGGGCCACATCAGGAAGGAAATCTTGTACCAAGGGTAGAATCTTGAAAGTGACCATGTCCTCAACAGGGAGCCAGTACAGAAAGTCTCACTTACTGTAACAGTTTCAAACATTCTATAATGTTCAGCTGGTGCATTTCTGGTTGGATTGAAGCTGTTGTATCAAGAACTTCATGGACCGTATTATAGAAGTCCAGACATACCAGAGTGAAGAAGCAGTTGACAATATCATTGCAGCATCAAACGGAAGAGTTGGTCATATGATTTAGTACGATGACAAATGTGTATTCGGAAGAGAGTAGCATTTCGGTGCAAGACGCTTCTTGATAGCAGTATTCTACAGTTAAAGTAATGATTGGCTAGCTATTTAAGCCCAAACAGAGTACTCACTCCTGCCTATTATTTATTGATAACAGATTGCGGTTGCAGTGCTGCAGTGGGATTATCGTTCGATTCAGACCCAAGTCACTGTGCAGGAACACCTTGATCAATTCTTTCACTCACAATTATTGCTTGTGGCACTTCGGCGGCACTTCGGCGTGTAAACTGCGCCACACCTTTGTGCTGTAGTTGGGACCATCTCTGAGTAGTAGTAGACTTGAAAAGGTGTTATAGAAATATTATGAATAAATAAATAGATCTAAATCCTAAAACAAAGTGTCTAAATGACAGCTCTGAAGGCTAATCCACCACCAACATAAATTTCAGCAACTAAACTCAATTATTTTTCTGCTGGAACAACCGAATTGCTTACTTATTAAAATGAATTAGTGAAGAGTAATTCTACATAATAGCTACCACACACACTGACACATATGCTGCCACACACACACACACACAGAGTAGTGCCCATTAGACTGGTAACACTAATGCTCACGTTTCCACCATCTGCATCGAAGACTGCACAGCTGTTAATCTCAACTAAGGCCGCTACCTGCTTCCCAACTAGATTGCCCACGTAGCCAGTTTCCTCACCAAAATACATCCACAAAATACACCCCACACCCACACCCGGACACACCAAAGCACTAACGAAACGGTGTTTGCATCAAAAGCGACAGGTTGTCGCCTGTTCTAAGCCGAACGGAAGATGCCATAATCAACACCTTCCATGGCAGATGCCATGTGCCTGCGTTGTCGTCCGACCGCAATCCAACAAAGAAATCCCTTCTCCTCAATCAACGTTCGCAAGACATCCGGGCTGCATTAGGGACATTAGCACGGGCATCGACCGGCCGTGGAAATGGTTTACGTAATGACAGATGATCAGACGTAATTCATGATCATTAGAGCCGGTAACATACAGTTGGCGGCGCCTGTGCCAGAGAACGCCCTACAGAACCGTTCTTTTCACACAGAACCATTCCCTTCAACGTATAAATGGTCTGGAGGGGAATTTGACTTATCGGGCTGTACAGAACTGATAAGGCTGGAAGTGAACAATTTCGCACTACAGCATACCTGACACTAATTGGTTTCCTACCAGCCTTCGCTTTATCTCTGGAAACCATAATGCTACCATCGACTGTTAGGCATTGCACTACTGAACCTATCTACTCTAGAGCATCACTACGTAATGGACTTTGCATCAATCCATTGATGAAAACTGCTTACAAAATCCAAAGGTGAACTTAACAATAATACTGACAACAATAATTTAAATGGAACTGTGGCACTTGACTTGAAGGGGCGGTATAGAAATGCACAAATGAATGAATGAATGAATGAATGAATGCATGCAGATACAAGGGCATTTCACATATCCTCGATTGGTGCCTCCTAATCTTCAGAAATGAATGCTGCATTCTTCTTTCTTATCAGCCCATCTCTCGTCTCTATTTAAATTGTTCTTAAAAGAAGAAATAGGTAAAGGAATTTGGGTGATAGCCTGCCACAAAGTAAGTAAGTAATTTATTTGCCACACAAGTAATCAGAGAAATGCACAAAAACAAAAACTTAAAAACATGGCAGCCTACCGGAGAAGTCATGCAGGACTCGTCTAGCCGGTCACCTAGTATTTAAATTGAAGATTTATAGCAAGATGACAAAGAGGTTGAAAATGACCGTTTGGACGATAGAATGCAACAAAGAAGTTGACCAGTGGTCTGCAGTCATCTGCTGATGGGCCACGAGCTGGCCCCAAAACTTATATTTATTAAACATAAAAACAGATGAATTTCTCCATTTAAAAAAAGAGTTCTTCATTTTAAAGGCCATATAACAGCACGACACTTATAATTAACTAGCGTTTAACCCGGCCTTGCCTGGGATTTATTCCCATGCACTTCTGTGTCATTTTCTTCATTTCAAGAATGTGTATAGCGGCCCTTCAAGAACCTCCCAGTTCAACCACGGCAAAACAATTTAAACTTAAAAATTAAAAGAAAAAATTATTGGGTCGCATAGTTGACCAACGGTAGAAAACTTTAGTGGTCGTCTGCGGCCCAGAGAAGAAATTTATAAGTATTCATTGATGTCAAAAGGTTAAGAACCGTAGAATTATACCACACGAAGTGAACAGCAACACTCTGCCACTGCCACATTCCGTGGTGTCAAGTCTCAAGATTGGATAAAGAAGGGGGCGACTTGTCATCTTCGCTTTGACAAGGCATCCGTAGGTAGAAACTACCTACAGTAACAGTCAAGAAGCAGGGAGCGTCAGAAAGCTGCAAAAGTGATATCTTCTGAGCGAACGGGAGTAATTGTGGGAACTGCGCCTTCGTATGCATTGCCACATGAGCGCAGTGGCCGTATAGATGCTTGCTGCAGAGATGCCATTCTGATTGCATCTTAAATCAATGGAAATGGCAGTGACCAGATCCACTAGACCCGACCCGGTCACACCGGAGGAACAAGATCAGCAGGAAAGAATAACGGAAGCATGGAGGGATATGGAAAGGGCGTCAGAGGAAGACTTTTCTTTGTCGTACGGAAATGATGCTGTCCAAAAATAATAAGAAATTCCTTTGCTCTGTTACAAACATGCCATGTCTTTAAAAATGCCTATCAGACGCATAACTGCATAAGAAATGAGATTACATCATCTGCAGTAAGTCAGAGAGTCAAGTCCCTGATATTCTTCCAAGAACCAGTTGCATACATTACAGGATGTTTTGACTGAACAAACTAAGTGAACAACAGTGTCACACTTGTTCAGATACATGCTCTGAAAGCAGAGTGACGGTTAGAATAACATAACGTAAGTGCAACAGTTAAAATAATATAACTTAAATCAAAGAGTGGCCATTCTAGCATCTCATAATATGCAGTTATGTATGCCTAATCCCTATGCATCTGTTGGTCCATTGCTGTCGAACGACCTTCCTCCGTTGACTCGCTCTGCGATCTTAAGTGGTAGTACTACTGCTTCTGCCCACCATTTTAAAACTTATTTTTTCTCACAGCCCAACACACTGGGAGCGCATCTCATTAGGTTGTCCTGAAAGAGGCGCTCTATAAATCTATGAATAGAATAGAATAGACTACTGTTGTCACTGTTGAATATATTGCATGAACAAGAAAGGGCTCTTCCTTCATCCATAAATGTATACACAATTGCTGGATCACAAAGATGAAGAAGAAAAGTGCAATTCAAGGATTGGCAACCAGCAGCTCCATGGAATAACAAGTGGGTTGTGCAAACACTGGGCCTGACAGCTCACATACCATTGCTCCTACAGGTCAGCACTCAGCATGCTTTACAAAAAGCAACTGCATTTATGAGAAAAATTGTTGGTTAGATTCTTGTACATTCATGGATATTGTTTGTCTGGAAACATTCCTTCTGATGAGTCTGCGTTTGTGATGCTTCTCCAGTCAGCACATGGATTATTCTAATTTCTATGATGTTAGCACGGGTTAACACATGGAAACCACCGACCACAGTAAAAATGAACAGTTCATAAAATTCAAGCGTTTCTTCTGTGACTGTGAGTTTTCAGAACTAGGCGATGAAGATTCCAGCAGCCTAATATTTGTTGTCAGAATATAGTGGATCGAAGCAGTGTTCAGCAGATTTTGCATCATTGGCATTTGGCAACATCGGTATGGCCAATTGCTCACAATAAAAAAATAACTGACAGTGCAAGTAAAAAAAGACCAACGAATTCAAGAAATGCAGTTATAAGTTGTCACTTGCAAGATGAAATTGATGTTGCAGACCATACCGAAATGATACACAGTTTGCTCCATTAATTTCATTCCTCAAGTGATATCTTAAAACTCCGTTTCGTGGGAATTCATTATCGATGAGGAGATTTATTGCAGGCCACGGTTTTTAAGGCTTCTTAAGATCACACGCAAAGAAGTAATAAATATTGTGATCAACACATGATCAAAGGTAAGCAGGATGCAAACAGTGAAAGAGTATAAAGGTAGTCATTACAATTTTAATCAGTGCACCCAGAAGACAGGAAAACAACAAAAGTTACAAAATGAATGCTAGCAAATGCATGACTCAGAACACGGTTTAAAACCACATCAAATTGCAATGTTCTGCAAAGAGTTTCAGAGAAGAGACAAAAATTTCCAGTAATACTGTGATGCACAATGAAAAAATCAGGTGTACGTTGAACATGAATGAGAAGTCAAAAGTAGACAGATATATTGCAGAACGTCTACACAACACTTCACCGTGATGATTTCACAGCTGTGACAGTTTCACATCCAAATGGTGGCTCGTTGCACGGCAATAGTTTCTGTTTTACCAGCGGCGGCTGTCTTGAGACGCAACGCAGAAACAAAGCTCGCCAAATTTGAAAAAAGCCAATGGGGTTGAGTCGCCGCTCGTCAATGGACAAATGAAGCCGAAGAACGGCAGCCGCTGCACAGCAGCCTGGCTAATGATGATAAACCGATGGCTAATCTATCTTGATGAATTCATGGCACGGCTGATAATGAAGCCACGACTGCATTTCAGCTATTGGTCTGCTAAGAACGACTGAGAACGGCATGATTGATACTCTGCAGAGAACCAGAACACAACCCAAAGGAATATAAATGAACGACGACGCCCGGCTTCCGTGGAAAGGTAGGAACGAAAGAAGCAACGTCATTTGCCACGACGGTGGTAGTGGAAAAACAGATTCTGTGTTATGCGGAAATAAAGAGGGAAGGAAGTGGAAAACCTTTCGTCCACTGATTGGAGTCGAGTCAACATAGACAGACAAGACCATGCACCCCATGTCATGACTTTAGTTGCTGACCTTGATCTGAACTTGGCTTTCAAGCAAAAGCGCATTAGATCAGGCATCAATGAACGCCTTTAATTAAAAGTAAGCCCTCTAAAATATCACTATAATTCTGATACCTACTTACTTCCTATTCAACACTACTACATTGCTCCAGACAGCCAAAAACAGCAAAAAAATGAAAGAGCAACTAAAAAATTAGAAGAAAAGCCTAAACTAGCGGTTCTCAACCAAATTTTGAGACTCAAGGAACAATTATACATTCTTTCTCAGGGTCGCGGCTCACCACTACAATTTTCTACCGCTATTATGTGACCCTATAAATTTCAAATATTTTTACATCTGTGATATAAAATATTTTGATTTTCTGTCATAAATTCGCATAATTTTTATTATACTAGAAATTTTATGTTGTCATATGTAGCTTTTATGGCCTGTTCGCTGACCATCAGGCAGATGTTCACTGACCACAGGCTGAGAGCCGCTGGCCTAAGCAGCATAATATCTTACTATTTTCTGAATTTTGAAATACAATACAACAAAAAACCAGTTCTATTCTGATTCACAGGCAAATACTTTGGGGTACTTGTAAATCAACTCCATAATGACCCTATATTTCAGAATCTTCGGTTCCAATTCTGCCACAGCATTTGTCATGTATTTATTCACTAAGGCCTATCCTGCAAGTTAGAGCTTAGGTTCTCTGAGGCATCCTTATAATGGCTTCGTTGTGTTATGGCGCCATAGTTCTAAGTTTCATTATTACTATTATTGCTTGAAATTTATTGTCAGGTCATAAGTCAATCTTGTACGCATAATCGCATACGTATGTATTCATTACTTTAGTCGTATTTATGTAGCGGATAAAAAGGACCCTTCAACCACAGAATAATAAATACCCAGAATCCATAACTATAACTACCGATCACAACACGTCGTTATATTCGTACACATCCCATTTAATGAGTGACTAATTATATATATATATTTGTTAAGCCTGCGGCTTCTTCTTATTCAACTGTCTCTCCTTGTCTGTTCAGCTAAACTTCTGAGTGATGAAATGGTCTGGAGGAGCTACTAGTATCTTCCATGAATATTACATGTCGGCATCAGACAGATGGCAGCACCACAAAATGAATAGATCGAGAAAAATAAGATGCCGGCCAAATTGTGACGGACATAGTGATGACACGTCCTAACACAACGAACGGAAGCGAGATAACGAAAAGCACTTCGGAGCCGAGCTCAGATGCATTATGAAATGTTTCGTCCGTTACGGCCAACCTTCCGAACGAGGCTACCTCGCGGACAACCTACCAGCTTGTTGTTTCCTCTGATGTCTTGCGATGAAAGAGAATCGTAATTTCTGAAACAATATAAACAAATGTCATATTAGTTTCAGCACTTCGCAGAAAATCTCACCAAATAATAAACGTCTATACAGCATACATCTTAAGAGTTTTCTTGAATTAGCTGACTAATTAAGAATCATAATGCTATGTCTGTCTTACTTGTGTTTTACTACTGCTTTCACCAAAACATGTATTTTGTTGGTGGCCCATTAGCAGGACCTAAGTCCCTTAAGAGTCTTAAACCTTTCGGTCCCGATTACTGGTTGTTCATCTGTATATTTGTATGATTTCTTGGGTTCAGTAAGATTTAATGGCTTTGGTTTTATTTATGGATATACTTTAAAGAAGTTTTACCACATTCAAACGCAAATACTACAGCTTTAATAAATTGATCAGTATGAAGGCTAGAAGAGCACAGTTTAATGCAATGAACAGCCAATAAGAAAATTAGTGTGAGGCATTCTTATACTCAGGGACACAGTTTTGGAGCTGATTTATTTTGCAACAAATCTTTTAGGTGTGGTTTTGGGGTGGTGCTATTCATAAGCCAAATGCTGACATAACAACCAAACTTGATAAGCAAGCTGTTCAGGTGTCCTGCACTATACATCCTAGTAACATCCTAGTAACATACCCAGTTTCACACAGCAGAGTAAATTGTATTGTATTGGGGCTTTTACGTAGTGTGTCTTACAGAGCAAATATACTCAGAAGCTATTGTGTAACTCTGCACTGTGGTTGTAAGTACCAACAAAATACATATCCAACTGTTCTAAACTTTTAATGACACCTGTTACGACTCTGCTGGGCAGATTTGTTCATGTTGCTCACTCTACATACATATGGCAGACAGTAAAATTGACAAACTCTTTTGGCCAAGTAAAGGCAATCTATAAACATTGTCAGTTGTAGAAATGTCTTGCTTCAGCAACATCAGTGTACAACTTAACGTTTTGACAAGCTATAATTTATTATAGTCTAGGCAGTAGATGACTGCAGGTGCATTTGTACCGGTAAAACATAGAACATGGAAGAAAAATATTAATGAGTGCTTTCTTGGTAATTAGTACCACCAAAAGCATATCGAAATTCAACGTTGGTCTATGAAATAGTATTTCAGCAAAGATATCACGCTTTGCTAATTTCACTAATAGAAATGCATGAACAAACAGGCGATTGAAATGGCATCCTAGATGAAGAAGATCATCTTAAAATCATAACGAAAACATTTGCAAAGTCCAAATGGATTAGCAATGGCTCAACCTAGTCTTGCTGATATTTATTAATAAACCTCTGAAACACCAAACTCAACAGCATACTACAAAGGGCACTATATAAATACTCAAATACAATACAATATAATACAATACTGTGCACACCACAAATTTCTTGCTCACATCACACCAATTACCGACAACAATGCAATTAAGACATGAAAGACACCAACTTTCACTTTGCCAGTCGATTGAGAAAGTATTGTTTAATGTTTGAGATCTTTTCCCTGAGTAACCGAACATTATATACAGCCCCAAGAAGCTCTGCTGACGACTGTGCATAAAATGCGAAGCACGGTTTCCCTTTCGGACCACATCCGAAGCCAAAGTAACAAGAGTAGGCGCATTTCTCTCTCGGACCGTTTGCGTTGGGTTCGTTCTGGTAATTGGAGATGGAGAATCAGAGCGCACAGCATACAATAAACGCTGCCGCAGAAGGCAATCAATATTTGTCCAACTTTATATAGGGCCTATAGCACCCGCTTTCTCCTCCTCCTCCTCTCTGTTGTGGTCTCGATGTCATAGTGTGAGCCTGCATCCGTGTAATTATGTGATGGAGAGTGGGGCACGCTGAACCGACGGACGGATCCGAAGTCAGGATGAATTCGCTATTGATCCGTCCCGTTTCCTGAATCCCAGCCAGTTAGGGTACAGCAACATATAACAGTCCCATAAAAAATAAAGGTCCCACTTCACCATATTGCCGACAAAAATTCACCAAGGTATTCAAATATTCAATGCACAGCGCAGAAAATAACCGATACACAAACTCAAAAGATGAAACGAGTTATTGCTCAAATATATAAACTGAATACTAATGCAACAGTAACGCACTAAGTTACTTGGCAAAAGAACCATGGCAGATATAAGGCGGGCAAGATGACTCAGAGATAAATATGTAGTACATGAACGCATCTATTCATAAAGAATACACAGTACACCCATTTTAGAAACCGAGCGCTATAGATATATAAGGGACATGTATCGATATGTTCACACCGACTCAGCATCAGAGCTGCAGTCGTGAGCACCTCTGAATGGTTCACACTATGAGAGGTGCTATATAAATCATTAAATACAATCCAATACGATACAATTTCTACGCTCAGCGTATCGGTCAGTGCACTTGGTCGGGTTGCCGGCCGATAAGACCGAAGCCCAATCAACTATTGATGTTGATCAAGTCCAAATGAACTGATAATGTCGCAATGTAGATAACCCAACAGCACGAGTGAGTGAATTGAGGACGGCAGCACGTAGCCACAGTGGAGCGCCTCGGTAATAGAAATTGATTCTAACCGTAATGCTACGTTGATTGTACATCGCATTTAGAGTGTGCACTGGTGTTGGAAAGTGTTTTATGATGTCATTCGGTTGTTTTTACATTTGTCATGAGCTTGCAGTTACCGGGCGAACCTAGCTCTGAAATGCAGTGATCAGGTACCTTCGGTTTCTGGAAGTATCGTCAAACATAACGTTGGGATGCTGTGACATCAGCTGGCACACACTTCATTACATGGAAAGTAATGGACACTTGGGCTGCAAGATTCCAGGCCAGCTTTGTGATGTTTTGAAGAGAGGAAGTGAATTTGAGCTACGAAGAGAGTCGATTCCGTTACTCAATTGAAAGACCCATATCTGATGAATACAGGTGACGAGGAGCAATGTAAGGAGTTAGGACTGTTTGATTCTATTCTGTTCTATTCTATCTATAGACAGTACAACCCAATCTGAAGCACTTCCAGTACTGCATAGGGTGCTGGTGCTGAAGTGCTGTCTAGGCAAACATGCTAATTAAAAGTGTGTTCAACAAATTCAAAAGGAAGCCAATGCAGCTAATAGAGTAGGACTGAGGAATGTGCAGGTACGTAGTGGGACACACAGCACCACACAGACTAGGTAGTTTTGGATGCATTGCAGTGTGTTGAGTTCAAAGTCTCAGCAATTAACAAAGATTGATGACTTAAAAGGCAAACTACTGATGAGCGATAAGTGGGTTTACCCATGATTCCGCTTATTGTATAACTTGAATTGATATCACATCCCCAAAGTTATTAACTAAACCAAGTTGTATTTATTGATATCACATCCCCAAAGTTATTAACTAAACCAAGTTGTATTTACTTATATCACATCCCCAAAGTTATTAACTTAAGTTACTTAACCAAATTGTATTAGTTAATGAGCCAAAAGAAACAAGTGGAACATAGCAATAGAAAGTATGTTTCTCTAAATCAAAAGAAAAATGCACAATGGCTTAATTTCTTTTCCTTTTCATCACTGCTTTGCAAGATGTATGCCGTACGGTGCTTAGTGGAACTACATAATAATTGGATGCTAAATTTCTATTACGCCTT
Source organism: Dendrobaena attemsi (assembly GCA_034693945.1). Taxonomy (NCBI): domain Eukaryota; kingdom Metazoa; phylum Annelida; class Clitellata; order Crassiclitellata; family Lumbricidae; genus Dendrobaena; species Dendrobaena attemsi. The sequence continues at coordinate 12,462 of JAQFXW010000050.1, read as the reverse complement.
ATCATGATGGCAGCTAAATTTTCATGTCATATCGTTGGAAAGAACTAACTCAAACACCTCTCCTGGCATTCAATTGCTATATGTGTGAGATGTATATTGTATACAAATGGCTAAAGAGGGAAACCTTTCTTTATTAGTTCTGAATGCGCTGTCATTGGCGTTCATTTTACCCATACATTTCACTGCTGCTCAAGGGACGGAGCCATTCCAAGAAGAGTTCTCATTTTGTGGAGTGAATAAGAAGGCTGTCTCACACTGTGTTTTCGGGCTACTCAAAGAAACAGAGACGATATCTAAAATATATAGGTACTCTAAGGATGATGGTGATGCAAAAAGAGTTTTAGCAAATGAAGTGAAGGCATGAGAAAATGGACAACACACTGGCACAAAGAGCCTATGAACAGAGTTTGCTTCAGACAAGACCCCATTAGTTCAACTCAACCTTCATTCACTTAGTATGAACGTTTTAAATTGAGACACATAATGAATCGGGCGCCTTGCATGACAGCCAATGGTAAAATTCGACTCCTGTAATAACCAGATCGTTCACTGATACTGTAATTGTAATCATGATGCGGCGTGTCATTGTGACTTGAAAATGAACAAAGATATTATAATGACTATGGGTATGGCATTGTGAACAGAGATCTGATAGCTGAGGTTCTATTGATATGTTTTATATGCTGCGCTTTCTACATAGTTCAAGCTCATAAAACTCAGACTTAGTGTGCATGAACAACTTGTCCACGGTTGTTACAGAGTTCATTTAACAGACTCACACTATGCAGATCCTAAACCAACCACTTATTGACCACTTTGCTGCACAACAGTGAAGACGACGACAATGACGATTATTACGATGATGACGCAGATGATGACAATGATGATGATTATGATGGCAATGAAGATGATTATAATGATGATGATGACTAAGACAAAAGCGATGTTGATGATGCTTAAGATGATGATGATGGCTACTACCACGGTGATGATGATGATAATAAAGATGATGGCAATGATGATGATAACGATGGTGATGATGCTGGTCATAGATACGTACATGAGTTCTGGTCTGAAGTGGTGTAGTATGGCGCAGAACGCGAGTCCGTTTCTCCAGGACGTTGTCATGTTGACGATATTTACGCCTCGGTAGCCACGTGTTACGTCGACGCACCACTCAATCAGATCATGTGCAGACATCGGATGCTGATGCTGGCCTCTGATGCCAACCGCCGTCACAACCGTTGTCGTCGTCGCTGAGTTCTGAAAGCAGAGCAGTCTGTCTAAGTTCAGGTAGCGACACAAAAGATGATGAGGACGGACCATCCTTCTGATCCAGCAGCAGCAGCTTCCGCAACCGTCGCTCGCTACACCGCTTCAGGAAAGCACCGGAGTGGAATCACAACCACCATCACTACCAGCAACCGTAGGAGCAGATGCGGTGCCATCCATCGGGAGCAAGAGCCGCTGCCACCGTTGACCGTGCGCTGATGGGTCAGACGCAGCAGCAACATCGTCGGATTCCTTGTTGCATCTCCCGTCCTCCCGTTGCTCCCATCTTCGTCCATATACACGGAGCGAGCAGTCATCAGTCACAGGGCAGGGCCTGCGATGGCATGGCACTTGCACTAACCGACGATGCCTCCTGCTCCATCGGCGGCCAAAGCATAAAGCCAAGCAGCTGCACTATTCAACAATAAATCTCGTGCATCTGCAGCAGCACCGCCCAGCGACCAATGACGACGGTCAGATGTGCACGGCTACTCGCTCCAGAACTATTCCCTCAGACCGTGCTACAAGTATTCTATTGTGGGGTGTTGCACTTTTAATCCGCCTCAAGCATCGAGCGACATAAAGCAAAGTCCTTTACTCGCAACTGCTCTGAGGGACGGAGACTTAGTATACAACTGATACGACGAATATAGGGAGACTCAACCTTCTTTCGCCAGGCAGTGTAGTAGATGAGGCGCTGCGGGGTTTTAACTCCGACTCAGCAGCTTCAATGTTGTAGTCAGGAGCACCTCGGAGTAGTACTACACTTGGAGAGTTAAAAAACATGGCAACTGGATACCTCACCACTTAGGACCAGATTAGACTTTTACTCTTTATAAAGAAAATTGCCTTTGAGGAGATCTTGAAAGTTGATCCATAAAGGCATACCTTTCAGAGTAATCTCTTTCTGAAGTACTTAGTACACTAAACAGGTATATGAAATACCATGATATTTATGTACGTACATTGGGACAATCAGCAAACAAAATTACTCATCGTGATTTTCCCAACAGAAATAAAGGTTGCAGGCTTTGTACAATTTGATCAGTGAAAATAGCAATAATAGTCAGATGCCAAATTACGGTAACACAATCACACACTTGACCCAGGATACAGAGGCAGCCTTCAATAATGGTTCAACCATGTGTGTAATGCTAAGATTCAATTTATCACACACAGCAAAAATGCATAAGGAATAAACCAAACAAAGGAATAAATTGCAGAAAAAGTTATTGGCAACCAGAGGTGCGACTTGAGAATTTCACTGAGGGTGCTCACACAGCAAGGACCGAGAGTTCGTTCATAAGTTTTTAGTAAATTGTGGTGACTTCTGTATTCTGTAATCTGTAATCCAACACCTCAAATTAAAAAAAGCAGGGTGGATCACCTCTTTGGCCTGGCATGAGCATCCCAGGACCCCTAGTTACGCCACTAAATGAATACACCTACTTACCCAGATGAACTGGGTCAATCCTCACCAAACCTCTTTGTTCTTACCCCTCCAGTATAGACCAGGGGATAGAAACCAGACACACCCCTTCCCACAGCCTCAACATTCCTGGAAGCAAGGGACATGAAGGAAATCACGTCTAAACCACGGTTTATGCCAACATCTTATTCCCAGATGGCACCGCACGACTGTCACTGCAGGCCTTCCCTCATTTCTCCTTATTATGACAACAGCCAGGTCTAAATCTCAGGAACAGAGAAGAAAAACTACGCCAGACAGACATATACACAAAAACACATGCGTACACAAACTGACGACAAACTGACATACAGAAACAGACACACAGAAATGAACACACGTGCACACAAACAGACAAGCACTCACGTCGACGCAGACAGGAACATACAGAGACATAAACAAGCAACATAAAGCATGCAAATATAGTCAAGTATCAAGTCAAGTATCTTTTTATTACAACCCAAATACACAAAAACACAGGTAGACAAAAAAAAACCAGTACGTAGGTTGCAAAGGGAGGACCCAAAAGGGATCGGGATCCCGCTGCTAGGGTCACCCGAAGAAAGAGGAGGAAATATATATATGCAGCACACACAAACAGTCGCACCTTATATTAGAGAGTTGTGTATTTCTGTTGGCACCAATTTGGTGCAAGCTGCTCTCCATTTAACTGCACATGATGAACTTTCAGTTACCGACTTCTACTGCACCGCATCGCCCTTTCTCCATTGCTGGTTCCACACTTTGGAATGACCTCCAAAAGACCGTTCTGGTTACTTTACGCTTCTTTCAAGACTGTGCTCTGGTTTGGAGTGCCACTGAGTAGTGTTCATGAAGGAGTACCGTACAAATTTGTGAATAAAAATAAATAAATAAAAAAACGTACAAAGATAAAACACACACGATCACATCTGCATCACTTCAAAAACAGCCCAAACAACCACGCTTATAATGTTCCCTGATTATCTCAAAACCGTTAAACTGTATGACACACAACGTACTGAGAAGTGTTACCACCCGTTTACCAGAAGCCAAAATAATTATTTTTATTTTATTTTATTCATTATATTACTGCATTATATTTCCATACCGACTTTTCAAGTCTACTACTGAGAGACGGTCCAAACTACAGCCCTGAGGTGTGTTGGAGTTTACAAGCCGAAGCACCTCAAGCAGTTGTGAGCAAAGGACTTGCTCAACGGACCTATGGGGTTAGATAGCCACCATGACACACCCTGGTTAAATTCTTCCTGGTCAAAGCCAATGCAATGCAGGAAAATAAAAACATCTAATGAAGTGGCTCCCAACCAATGAAAATGACCAAAAATGGCCCACCAGCTGCCATTTTGTGGCTGATCAAATTTGTCTGACTGCTTAAAAATTTAACACTGACAGCTTGGCATCTAACTATCAACAATTACTGGACATTAAAGGTGCCATGAATTGCGGAAAAAACATGTACTGTTGGTTTGTTTCATTTTCGAAATTCTTTTCATTAAACTGAACGGCTTTGGTAGCAACACGTTTTGTACTTTGCGTGCCTTTACATAAATTTCTCTATACTACGGGAAAAGAACTTTGCAATAAAATTGCATGGTCCTCCGGGAGTTATACAATACCTTGGTTTGGCCCCTGGTGCAAAATGTTCGGGAATCACTGATCCAAACCAATTGATTGATCTGGGAGGAGACATGCAATTGCCCATGAGCCTTACCCCACCGGGTCCCCCAAAACCATTTATTCAGATTTGCTGTTTTCGGCCTTTCACCGGCATCACCGCACATTAAGCGCATCAGCAGCAACCGAGATGCCGCCGCTATCGTGCGGCGCTTAAACCCCATTGAATAGCCTACAGGAAGCGCAATAGCAGGCTAAGCCATGAGCCTGGCCCTACATAGCCATGAGGACGGTATAGCGAAGACCAATTAGGCAAAGGCCGGTCGATCAGCGAGGAGACACTGAACAAGCAGAGTGTCGTAATCAATAACCGAAATGCCGCAAATCCCTGTAATAAAAACACCGATGCCGCCGCCGTAGGAAGATGAACAGGGGATCAGAGAAGAGGCATTTATATGCAGAAACGATGTTCTCGCTACAATCTAAACACTCCTGCCCTGTCAAATCCTCAGGTCCTACTTTAGACCTCCACTTCCATGTCCTCTCCATCCCTCCACTTGCCTTCTCCACATCAACCTCCTTTACGTTCTCAGGTCTTGGTAAGCACTCTTCCCCACAGTGTCACTTTCCAAGTTTCCGTCCCCTTCTCTCCGTCCCTCCTTCTCTTTCTTTCGCTGCCTTCATAACCTTCGGGTTCTATAGCACCTCTCACTTATTCTTTTCCCTCCTATGCTCTCCTCTCCAGCCTACCCACTACAGTGCTACACTCATCATCATCATCGTAAATTTATTTGCCAAATTATCTCTGGCAATAGTGCATATCATTATTATGCTAATATTAAAAAAGTATAAAATAATTCAAGTTGTCATTGTCTTTCTTCTTATTGGGTCCAGTTTAGAGAGTTAATAAGGATATAGGTGTGAATTGCATTTCTTTTTGGATGGAAGTATTCCCCAATCACAGAAACTCAACAGTCTAAAAATTTCACCAAACTAAACAATATCTTTCAATATTTAAAGACAATGGATCAAATAACATTTAACAAATTTGACTGAAAACAAAATTACAATCAATGTTGAATAATATTTAATATTGTTAAATAACATACTGTGAAAGTTACATTTTGTAACAACATTTCACAGTTGTCATTATTTGTTATGTTTATGTAATAAACTCAGCTTACAAAATTTGTTGGCTTGTAACATTAAAAACGTATAAGGATATAAATTGCGAGGAGGTATAGGGATTCAAAATCTTGACTGCCTAACGGGGGCCTCCACAGGGTTTAATCCGGCACCAAATACTACTCTTCAACGTTTAAAAACTAAGACATCTGCTTCACAGCGCCTACAACACATACTTCAATCTGTTCTTAAATAGGAAAAATATAACTCCACTCGGTCAAGCTCAAAGAATATTCATCCCGCAGAAGAAACCATTATCCAGCGTCATTTATATAGAGCACAGGAAAGAGTTCCCGACACGTACATCACCCGAGACAATGCTAGAAAATGAAATCCAGAACGACGAGATGGAATAACCCGATTCTCGGTCAAAATGCCGCCATAAATAACCAACAGACAACGCTTGATCAGACGTTTATGACGATTTTACGGCTCTAGCTTTTCAAAAGCGAATATCGAATGAGACCAGAAGCGATTGCTGGAGGCAGTGTTGGCTGATAAAAAGAAGCTATGAGGGCATCTTCTTAAATTTTCATACTACAGTTCGAATATAAATTGATACAAATTTGTATTTGTCACCTCAGACCGGTACACTTAAGAAGAGCCTTTACAGTTATCACTCAATTCTTCTGCTGCTGTACATTAGCCTATGCCCAGTGACTGTACGGACCGGACCGTACATACTATGAGAGCAAGAGTCTTGATCAGATGAAGTTTAGACAGCTGTTAAGACTTGATGAAATAATTATGCCAAAATGTAGCACAATTCACTCAGACATTCTGCGATATGGCTTTCAAAGTATTGGGGCAAGAGCGAGTACATTACCCTTTCCCTGAAAAAATCACAATTATCTTTTTAACTTAAAACCTTTTGATTTGTAACAAATTTCTATGCAGTAAAACACTATACTAATGGCATACACATTGAAACTGAGAAGTTTAACTGATGTAAGGGGAAAAAATTCTTATTATAATTTATACGCTTATTTCTTAAATCTTTTTTATGTAATAGTGACGACTGTTTACATTTCACAAACCTATATTAGGCATGTCCAATTGCCCATGTTCTTTATTTCCTATTTTGCTTTCTTAAGTTGTTGCCAAAAATTCAACTGCGACCTTTGTGCTTTGCTCTTCCACTCCAGCAAGCATAATAATTATCTGTAGATACCCATGCTGTTAAATTGTATGCCGACATGAGTAGGGTATGAAGTGACTTTAGTGTAAGGCCTACCTGCAAATAAATTATATAAGATAATTATATTTCTGAAGTATGGCAAACTATACTCTATCAGGGTAATGTGTATTATTGTATTACTCGTGTGTTGATGATTCTAGAAATAAAAAGTAATGATTGGATATCTATTGTCTAATCCAAACTCAGAACTTCAAATAGTGGCCATAAAGAATAATGAACAGCAAATTTAATTGGATTGACAGAAGATATTTGCAATTCACTCAAATTCCAAGGAGTAGATGTATTGCATTGAGTAGACCCAAAATTGTCACATAAAATTTCTACATTAATATCCTCGTTGCAATAAGTTGCAACATTCTTTGTTATATTGGCAAAACACTGTGCTCGTTGACTAATGGAAGAGAAGCCAAGATCTACAGCTCACGCTAGAAACAAATTACGAAAACAATTAATACATCGACTGAGGGATGCCTTAAAATCAAACTGAAATGGAAACTGAAACTCAGAGCATGAACTGAAATTGTCTCACAGTCAAGTATGTGTACTTTGTTGTTTATTCATTTCCGTTGTGGTTTCTGCTCTGATGTCAGATATGATATTATGCTTTGCAATGCCATCGTCACCATCATCATCAGCACTTAGCAGCATCATATAAATCGTCATCAGCGTCATCATCGTGCATTCGAAAGAACCAATATCTAAGGACGAAGCATCCAATTGTGAGTGATAGACTTGCTAAAGATTTCTGAGGTTACTGTACACACTGTACAGTGTGAAGTAACCACCTCTGGGAAGGCTCATAGTGCCACTCTCAACGTTACCACACCCGCTAACCATCATCCTGGCATCTTGTGCAGAGAAGTGAAGACTTGGCCGACCGTTAAGGAACTGTCAAACAATTAGAGATTTACTTGGCTCCCGCATCGGATCCTTTTTGCAGACGGTTTTCAAAGGCACACAAGAATATATACGAAACAGTCATTTGTTGCAAAGTATGTGGAAGGCGGCCATGATAGCAGTTATGGCAGTCTATGGGCAACAACTGGGGGGGTCTCTGATTCAACAGCCCCAAGAAGTAAACAAATCGGTCAAACAAACACTTAAAAAGAAATCAGCCTAGCCGAAAGAAAAGTAGCCAAATGAAATTTTTATTCCTACAAGGTCAAACATATGGTGCAAACACATATACAGGTCACGCAATTATGCATCTAGAAAAATACTTGGCCAGACATGTGGCAAAGATGTCGATCAGACGAAGAAGTAGTGCAGAAAAAACTGAAAGGTCCGATGTCTGATATTAACAAACCCGCCATTAGTCATCAGTTTGGTGTAGGGAGCCTGGTAGACGGGGCCCGTGGGAGAAATGCGTCCCGTCAGTAGCAAGCGACCATCTAATTATTCCATCGCAAAGCAAACCGGCTGAGACATCGCTTTGAATGCTAATATCACTTCAGATGACCGTTCCACCACATTACAAATGCATAACTTGAAATGTTTACAGTCTAATGCTTTAGCTAGACACATCCTCACTCAGCACAGGACTCGACACGAGCCTTGCAGACTGACCTTCTTCACTCGTTGCACGCTTAAATTCATCAAGTGCTTCACATTTTCAAGGCACAATCTATATCGCGATTGTTCGAATGAATGAATGGATGAATGAACACTGTTTCTGCTGCTGAGCCAGCAGCCTCATCCCATCGTTAGGCCACGCACAGTACATTCGCGCGTACATCCTCAGAAGCAGCAGACGACGAGAAGCCATATGAGAAGAAGGCCAGCATTAACATCCCATCCATCACCAGTGACAACCTTCAGCCTAATCTCCCGATCCAAAAAGCTCCGTCTAATGAACGGAAGCAAAATATTGGAAATGCAACACGACGCGTTTCCCGAACCGTACGCAACGACAAGACGAACGACAATGACGGCAACAGAACAACAGAGCAGCTCATCAGACGACGTGCACCTCGCAGTCACGATACGGCCGGTCTGACGGGACACACGTATCGGAGCAGGTGCGGATATTAATTACGACACTGAGCACTCTCAAATAATCTGATTTATTTGGACTAATAATATTGGCAGTGTCTTCTTCAAAATGTAGCGCATATCAGCAGATCCATTCATTAGTTCTTCTCATGGAACACGCTAAGAGCCACACGTCCCATTCTGGTTGAATCATTGCAAAAATCAAGTGCAATACACTCTGATAACAGATCTGCATGTATAAAACATTGCAACTTCAGCAATATTTTCAGACACATACTGTAAACTATCGAATCATGCAGCCAAAAGGCAATTAAATGAGCGTATAATTCTTCAAACTTAAAACCATGTACATTGTGCCGCAAACAGTTCAATACTACTCCAGTTATCTCAATTGCATCATTCATGACATTTTAATTCATGTCAAGCAGGTTATTTGGTCTATTGAAGTAGCTATTAATGCGCAATGGAAACAAACATGAATACCAACATTGCCAGTAACTCACCATCGCACAAACATAATTATAGACTATAGAGTCATCGGCAACTTCTTGAAAAGCCAAAATATTTATCTATGTATAACCCAATTTCCGTATGTTGGCACTTGAGTTAAGTACATTCGACTTGGTCCAGTTTTCAATAATATGTCCACATGAAGGACACATGAATCAATGCAGGATGACATCAGTCATCAAGCTTAGCAGAGCGCAAAAAGATGTAATGCCTTGCTAAAATTAAGCAGATAGATTATAATCATATTGGATTGTCAACTTGTGATAAACTTACATGCAGACAATTAGTAATATTTCATTTGTAAAACTGGCAATGCTGAGAGGCATTGAGGAATGGCATTATGAAGAGATTGCCTTAGTTCATGCCACACAGCTTATCCATCCACCAGCTCCAGCTATACTGGAAAATGGAAGCTAATAAAATTGTAATTACAAAATTATATAGCCCCCAAGCCCCCCATGTCCAATGTCCAATACACAGGCCATCAACTTACACTCCAGTGCACCAAATTCAAGCCAAAACAGGTCAATATTCTTACAATCCGTCCAAAAGACAGTGCAAGGCAGCAATGGTGGATAAGCTGCATGAGCATCCTCAGGAATTCTTTTAAGTTGACGCGAAATTATAAATGCTTGGCACAGGAACAAATAAGCCAAGTATTCGACATGATCATCCTCTTGCGCTTTCCGTTCAACCAAATATACAAGAAAATTTTCAATTTTGCACACATCCACAATGACTTTGACTTTTTTGACATGCTCTTTTTTTCTACTTATTTGGTCAACACAATTATTGTTGTTCAGTGCACTGCTAAATAATTGACTGGAATAGATAGGTTTTTAAAGATGTTATTTTTGAAGAAGTAGAATATGTGAAAAATCCAGGGGGACACAAGAGCACCCTCTCCAGATAGCCATGATATGCTGTATGAAATGAAAGAGGGAAGTTTTTGATGAAGAATGAAACAACACAGCTGACCGAGCAGAGTGAACTACACCGCCAGACAGACGCACTGAAATAGTTCCAAAAAGTAGGCCCAGCAACTGAAAAAGCTCATTATCCAAGAACAGTTCCTGATTTATGAATGGCCAAACAAAGATAATCAGATGCCCTCATTGAATAATGATAAGTCTGGGGAACAAGACACTATTATGAGGATAGAGAGAGGCTGGACACATGCATCAGAGTGACCACAGTTCAGTTTTATAACTTATGATTCCTAATTTGAAACTAATATGCTTTACTGGACAGGATGCCAACACAGAGATTTATGCACAGGACTACTATTTTCATGTTTGGATGCATAAGTTATGATCTCAGCCAAAGTTCTGAATTCTAAGTGCAACAGTTTTCCTGAAACTGCAGCAATGATGCTTGAACACGGAAAAACCAGGATTATGTAACAGACAAATCAGAATCAAAAAAGATTTGCATCTTTGTATTTGCAGTATTGAGTGTTCGTTTATTGCTCTTCAAAATACGACATCGGGTGATAGTACGACTTAAAGAGCCATGTAAAAGCCACTGTATATTTTGAACAGAAATTTTATTTGGCAAGATAGACTACCACATCTACAATACCAAGTAAATGAAAGTTCACCTGATTGAGATGAAGTGGTTGTAGAATTCCCCGATTGGCAGAGATGACAGAAGACTTTGTAGGTATCGTCTCTCTGCTGTTTCACAACACATGGAAAACATTAATTCCCAACACACATAAACACCACAAAGTCATTAGTGAGATTATAAGCATCCATTATTAACTCATCAACGTCTTTCGCAACTCGAATTTATCAGAAATGATTCTGTGAACCCATCACTAATCTAATAATACCAAGACTTTGTGCATTCAGTTGCCTTTGGGAACTCCCAAAACAAGTCCAATTTATACAAATGGTTATATTTGCAAGTAAAACTTGCATTAAGGTTCTACAAGTACTAATCAATCACATAATAACTTCAGAGTAGATTTCTTAAGACCAGTTATAGAAATTCTCAGATGAATAACATTATCGAAAGTCGATTACTATCTTCTTCACAAATTTTCTAGAGCACGTATGCTATAAACCTTTACAGTTACACGTAATCAAGTGAAATACAAAGTTATCTCAACTATTGACCGCTCTAGCCGTCCATTAATCTTATCATTTTTATATTACTATTGATAAATTGCAATGTTTAACATTGATTGAATTCCAAAGGCTATGCATACATATTGCCTCTATATTCATTATCGATAAGCAAGCAATCTAAGACATCATTTATTTCAAATTTTGCAATGTTTACATGATCAAAGATTCATTTCCACTTTTTTATCAGATAATAATACTAGCGCTCAGATAACACTTGCCAGATCTTTTGATCATCAAATGCATAACAATCATATTTTCTTCCCTGCTACCCCATGCCTACACGCCAATTCATTTTCGGTTATCACAGATCACACGTTTATTCACTTTCAGGAGACACCCACACAGTATCTCAAAAGGCAGTAAATTACAGAGTCAAAAACAGGCATACAGTAAAACTGGTCATTATAAACTAGCAAATGAGCAGTCACTGATAACACTTACTTTTCTGTGGAGCCGCTTCTTTTCAGTTCAGTCGGTTGTGAAAGATGACTGGATGGCAAAGTACCAAACCTCAGATGACTAGAACTCTGGTAAACAAAGAACCACACATGAGACAACGTGAGAGACAGATGGTGGCCGCTGATTCTGCATCAGGATCTGACCACAGATAGCATCACACAAATGCAAGAACTGGTGCCAACCCACGAGTGACTGCACATATGGGAAGGAGGGGGGAACGCATCCATAATAATTGATTACTATTTTATTTCTTTTACTACCTTTTGGTTTTAATAAATTACTTTACATCAAAGCACTAATATTATTACACTGATGATAGTTAATTTACTAGCTTTGTGCATATTGGTAATGGTAATCACTGTAGAAACTTTTGTTTTCATTGGGAACAATAAAAAATTGATTGGTTAATTGATATGCAAAAGAGAAACTGAGAAATGTAACTTTAAGAATGACACAATTCTCCAATGTTGTATAATACTGCACTTTGGCATTTTCTATAATTATAATGATACTAACTATAACCCGTCAAAAATGACGGTGTTTTTAAATGTTGGAATGTTAACATGAATTAGTTACGTTACGTTTCAGAAGTGAAAATCACCTATTTTAATAGTTCTTGAATTACAATA
>JAQFXW010000049.1:0-27989 GCA_034693945.1 Dendrobaena attemsi | reverse complement strand
TTATTTCAAAACCCGGGTTTCGATCGTGTTTAAACCCGGGTTTTCGGGTTTGAAAAAACCTCGGGTTACCCGGGATCCCGGGTAGCATAAACCCGGGTTTGGATTCCCTAGTATGGGCTAACTTACTTTCGACCTGAGTAGGGCCTATTGAGGAAGAGTGAACGCTCGGTTTAATTGCTGATTAATCGACTGACTGATAGACAAACTGATCGATTGACTGATCGACTGATTTACTGATTGACTTATAAACTGACTGCCTGATTGATTAACAGGCTGTGACTGATTGGCTGATTTATAACTGATCGATTGACTGACAGACAGATTAACTGATTGACTGACTGACTAGCTGACGTACTGTGATGGCTGACTGATTTAATTTTTTAAGGGCCAACAGTCTGACTGACTGACTGACAATTTGACAAGTAAATTGATTGACTTATTGATAGACTTATAGATTGACTAATAATTGATTGATTGATTGATTGACATACAGATTAACTGACTGACTGAATGAATGAGTGAGTGACAAACTAAATGATTAACTGATTGATTGATTGATTGACTGACTGATTGCTTGACTAATTGACTAATTGACTGATTGACTGACTGACTGACTGACTGACTGACTGACTGACTAACTGACTGAATGAACGACAGACTAACTGATTCATTCACTGACTGACCTGATCACTGACTGATGGCATGGCTAATTGATTGACCGATCATACAGACTGATCGACTGACTGCCAGACTGACTAACTGACAGACTAACTGGCTGACTGACTGGCTGACTGATTGACAAACTGGCTGGCTGATTTATAGACTGACTGATAGACTGACTTACAGACTTGCTGACTTGCTGACTGACTTACGTACTAACTTACTGACTTATAGACTGGCTAACTGACTGAGTGATCGACCGACTAATATACTGGCTGATTGATTGACTGATAGAATGATTGACTGATAGACTGACTGATTTACTGACTTACTAACTAACTGTCTGGCTGAATGGGTGACCGACTAACTAGTTGACTGACTGACTGGCTGGCTGATTGACTGACTGATAAACAGACTAGCAGTCTAACTGATGAATGAATAAGTGACAGACTAACTGATTGACTGATTGATTGCCTGATTGATTGACTGACTCAGTCTGACTGACTGACTGACTGATGGACCGACTGACCGACTGACTGACTGACTGACTGACTGATTGGCTGACTAGCGAGGAAACTTACCGGTGGCTGCGTCATTCTGTGATGAGTCATAATCGAGCGTCTGATAGTTGGTCTTTGGTTCATCCTTGCCTTTTCTCAGCATCGTTGAACGTCACTCTCGGTTGCTCTACTTAGCCAATAATAGCCTAATTCAAAGAAACCAAAGGTAGAAGACGAAACAAATAAATTGGACGTAAACAATGTCGCTCGACTATAAGAACGGATTAGGATTATCTTCTAACGATGTAAAGACCAGATCGTCATTTATGTGGGCACTGCCATCTTTCGCACTTTGGCATCAAATATAAAGGGTTGACCTCATTGCCTTTAGACTTAGTTTATGTCGATGTTACTTGACGCCACACTACGTCACGTGAACAATATGTACACGGAGGCATGCAGGTCATCAGAGTGTGGCTGTCCAGATATTCATCTGGATCCATTTTAAATAGACATCAATAACTGAAATTAAATTGCTTTCCACTATGTTAATTGTCCATGACTTCATTTATTTGTTTCACTTAACAGCCAACTAATCCTCTACAGCGGTTCAGATTCAACTCCTCTTGAAACTTTTGTAGCACAAAGTCTGCCTCAAACAGACTATTCGCCAGCTTCCACCTGAGCACGACTCCTATCTAGTCTCTCGATCGTTTCCTCCTTGACATAGACTGCTCTTCGTTGACTTCGCAAGCTCACTGGGTCGCCCTCTGGCGTTGAGATAACATTTAAATAGACGTACTGCAGCAGCAGACGCCAAGTGACCACCGCAAGACTAAAGCGCCTCTCGCCCATAATCGCAGCTGATTAAATTAAATTGGAATTCGTTTCCGGAGGCTGAGCGAAAAACGCGTCATCGATCGTGGACCACGTGACAGCAAAATAGCAGACGACTTCCGGTCGGAGTTCAGGTTGAGGCAATTCGCTGTGACGTAGTTGATTACTATCGGAGCGAGAAAGCGCCACATCCGCCATTCACAGCCATTCACAACCATTCAGAATGGGTATAGACACTGGAATTAAATACGGTCCAGCCACTTGAAAGGGGAAGTGTGAGAAGATGGAAGCAGCAAGCTATAGGGCTCTCTCTCCCTATGTTATTCCTCGCCACAATCTCTCGATCCACATCCTCCTCTTCCGCTCCTTCTACAATCGATGGGCTGTAGGTACACGAATTAAACTGCCTGAAATAATTTATAGTGGCTCGGATCTTGGACGCAATCATCAGATTATTATCTCTGCATGTGGTTCTGCAATCATTCACACTACAGTCATACACACGAATTTGCATTGATTCCGATTTCGAACCTGAAGCTCCTCGTGCTATAAGATTTGCATCAGTAAAGTACTATGTATAGGCTACAGCCTGTGTACAGGGTCGTCAAAAACAAACGTTTTTAAAAATATTCATGTCAAAGGTAGGAATTTAAAATAAAATTTGAAAGACTTAAAGGTAATTCACATTTAGGTATAAATTTACCAAAATATTTCAAACGGAACAAATGTTATACAACTTTTAGTGAGTCTACCAACTGTTTTTGATAGTTCAAAAACGTGTAGCGCAACAAAGCGTAAAAAGATCCACTATTTTACCATGTCGGCGATGTCGCATCTCAAATAATTGATAGGCCTATTGAACAAACTGGATATTGCATCACAACTTCAATGTGTCTACCCCAGCACCCGTAAGCCTACAAATCGTAGGCCTACATGTAGGCCTACATGATTGTATGTTCTGAGTCTATATCAAATTTTTGATATCCTTGTGAAAATTGGTTCTAAACTCTAGAGGCAAATCTGTGCAAAGCAACTCAAGCATGACCTTCAATTCCCTTAATTAGGCCTACTGCTTGTGTTTTTGGTCTCAGATTGGTATTTTTCCAGTACAGCTCCTCTCGTATTATGGGGCCTATAATAAAGCAAGTTCAAAATTCGGAAAGTTTGGCGCCATATAGGTCCTTTTCCATGAAAACTGGATTACTGACATGAGGCAAATTATTGCCTGCTTGCTAAAATGCTAAATGACAACACACGCAGTCATGGGCGTAACTTTGTATGGTGACGGCGGTGTCAAGTCACCACCACTTTTTAAAGTGGTGGTGACAGTCATCACAAAGTCACCACCACTTTTGGCGATCGGCCTAGACAACTAATTCTTGCATAACTCAGTGCAGTCTGCAATTGAGAATTAAAGGTGACATGGTAACTTTTTATTGATTAACATCGCAATTTCAACCAATTTTAGACTCGGATCTGCGTCGTCTTCTTTCCTCTTTGAACTTGAAATCTTGTGAACTTGACTCTCTGCCGCCGTTTGTGATTGTGGATGCAGAGCTTAATTGTTTTAACGTGCAGTGAAGCACAAAATGTGCAGTGAATTAGTGATGAATTGAAAAATGCAGTGATAAATTTGTGTCGCCGTTTGTGCAGTGATAAGAATCATCTATTTTGTTTTGCAAAGAGCACTATAGAAGTGTATGCGGTGCAGTGATCTTGTATGTTGAAAGCAGAGAAGGAAGAGAATGACTATAAGAGGTCAATAATTTTGTCTGAAGATCAGGGCTTTTTTTACCATGCAGTTCTACACAAATAGCCCATGCAGTTCTAAATAATTTGTTGCAATTGTAAAAGCTGTTTTTGTAGTTCAAAAATAGTACAAGAAAGGACAAAATGTATTCCATTTTGCATCAAATTATAAAAATTTTGTTGGCTTCTGGGTAGAGCTGTACCGATACTAACATCGGTATCGGTATCGGCGCCGATATCAGGGTAATCGGCATAATCGGTATCGGCATTCGTAATCGGTGCCGATATAAAAAAAATAATTTTTTCTTGGTTTTGATGATTCGCCACTCGCCAGTTATCCTCACTTGCGAGAATACGGCCAAATGATTTAAAATTTCTTCTTGGCATGTAGACTA
Organism: Dendrobaena attemsi; assembly: GCA_034693945.1. Classification (NCBI taxonomy): domain Eukaryota; kingdom Metazoa; phylum Annelida; class Clitellata; order Crassiclitellata; family Lumbricidae; genus Dendrobaena; species Dendrobaena attemsi. Next base: position 23,848 of record JAQFXW010000049.1, on the reverse strand, counting down.
TAGTGTGTACCAACAGCTGCCGACTCATCGCCACCCCATTGTAGGCCTATTAACAGGCTGGATACGATGCATTGACAATAGTAGGCCTAATCATCGAGATCTAGTATTTAGATGTGTAACATCGATATCTATAGTAATTTAGGTGTCGCCTATGTGAACGTTTTAGAATCACGATAGTTTAATATAATAATTATAATTATCATCTGTAGGTCGTTTTTCCGTTCTGATAACTAATTTTGTTGACGATAAATCTGTAATAAAATAATATTGCATGCTGGGATAACTATAAATTACTATGCAGTGGACAATGACTGCACAATAGGACCTCCGACATAAACATTGATAGCGCGCGCCTCAATCTCAGTCGCCGGCTTGGCGCCTGATTACATGTACATCTCAGAACTTTTCAGAACAGTCTGCCGCAAGACATAAGACTATTGGCTCCTTTGTCAATTCAGGTGACATTCTCAGCTCTTCTTACATGTAGGACACATTAATGTTGACATACATATGTAGTGCCTGGTAGCCCTACGTCAACAGTAAACTGTGGCATATTAATTCCATGAATAATTAATGTATCAATGCTTGAATGCTGCAATTAGTCTGTCATTAATACATTATGTTAGACTTGTGTACAAACTGTTTGAACAGTTAATGGAACTTGTCACATGATTAGACAGTTATAAATAGAGAATTCCAGCCGGTGGAGTATAGTCACTCTCAGGCCAATACCTTTCACCACACACCAGAATAAACTACGATAAGCTCATTGAGCTTGCTAGCATCGAATGTGAACGACTACGAAACATTCTTTTTGATGACATTATCAGATTTTTCGATGCAGAAGTTTAGGAAAAATTGATATACACTGTAGGTCCTAAAACTTGTGATTTTGAGTACCTAGCTTTAAAAACTGGAACAATTCCAAAACGATTGTGTCAGTTACACTAATGTTACAATAAAAAAGATTGTTCATTTTCGTATAAAAAAATTAACCAATGAAACATTCCATGAACGCATAACAGGACTGATTGCTTGATACAGATCACTTACCAATAGCAAAGGACTTCAAAGAAAATGACTCCAACAACAACCTCTTGACACTATAATCAAACCGACCATAATTGAGATTGTCATTTACACATAACAAAGTCCTCTAGAGCTTTGGGTAGACCCAACTGTGTCAACACAACTCTGGCACTTCTTCCGAACATTTGGCGCAATTTGTTACGGACTAGGACCGTTAAATCTGCAGGATTTCGATAAAGCTGAAGAAGCCTGTTGTATAATACATCATTTCCTATCAGTCCAGTTGGTAAATGTTCTGTGTCAAGCAGCCAGTTCTGCTTTGTCATGTCGATTCCATATTCTATAAATCGATCTGCAACTTCGAAATCTGAATACTCATACACAATGTAGAGTATCGGCTTTGGAGATTCATATAGTAAAGATAGGTATTCGCCCCCCAAGTCCATGCCGTATTCAAACAGAAGCTTAATATCAGATTCGTTCTGATACTCATAGTCTAGTGCATGGAGAAGGGGATTATAGCCATATTCGCTGATCGCATTCGGATCGGCACCGTTTTCAAGAAGAAGACGAACACAACTTGAGGAACCTGGGTGAATCGGTTCGCTTGTTTTAAAGGCATCCATCAGAGGAGTTATGCCATCACAGCACACCCGCTTTACGTCAGCTCCATGTGAAATGAGAAACTCCAGTACTTCGTATTCCTGTGAGCAGAAGAAGATCGCAGTTCTCCCATCGTCGTCTTCTGCATTGACATCGACTCCCACCTCCACGTAATACTTGATTACTTGAAACCAAACTCTTCGGAGTTCATCATCTGCAAAAAGTGATCAAGCCAATCTGAATGAATGGAGTCTTTATTGCACAGAAGCAACAAATGCAACAAGAAGCAATCAAAGTAACAGAAGCGCAGTTCACATCATCACAATTTTATGATAGTCAATTAATCATAACAACAACAACCAAAAACAGTGAAAACAGATTAGATTATAGACAACATAAGCTTTCTAGCACAGCAACTGCACAATTGGGATCAATTGAAGCTATTGTTTATAAATATTGATCCCTTTCCAGGTCATTTAGCACAAGTTCAATGTAATATTTATCAAGTAGTTATTACTGACTTATGCTACTCTTTCACGTGGCATTTCAGTATTGCTATATTGATTACAGTGGAGAATAAATAGTTTTGGAAGAAAAAGTAGAGAGGAAGAATACTAGTTAGGGAAATGGAAACAGGAAGAAGCTAAGCGGCTGGCATCTGTTGATTCTGTAAAAGAAACTAAATAGAAATTTGATGATCAGATATTTGATGATCTTCAATAACATTATCCTCATCCTGGTTTCGCCTATAATGATCACTGATATTATGGTTAATGACGTATTAACGATTCCTTATATATGTTTCTTTTGAGAACCCTATTCAATGTTTTGTCATTCTGCCATACCGACAGTGACGTATCTACATAAATGTACCTAGTAATTGTCGCTGGTTCGATTCAGACTCAAGCCATATCTAGGGACCTTTAGCAAGTCCTTTTCGCAAAATTTTTGCTCATGGCACTTTGGCATATAAACTCCAACATGCCACTGGGCTATAGTCGTGACCGCTTTAGGGTAGTGTTAGACTTAAAGATGCGGTATAAAAATGTGTGAATAAATAAAAGTATGTTTAACAGTTTCAAGTTGTGCATAACCCTGCCATCAATAATGGATTCCATATAACAACCGCTGAAATGAGAATTCACTTGGGATGAGAAGAAAGTGTAGGTCGTAACAGTAAATATTCTATTCTATTCATAGATTTATAAAGCGCCTCTTTCTGTACAACCTAATCAGAGGCGCTCCCAGTGCGCTGGACCCCGTGAGAAAAGATAAGTTTTAAGACGACGGGCAGAAACAATAGTACGGCCAGTTAAGATCGCAGAACGAGTCAATGGAGGAAGGTCATTCCACAGGAGTGGATCAACAGATGCGATAGGCACAATGTTTGGAAGTAGCAGTTCGAGAACAAGGCACCAGAAATTCAAAACGGCATAGAGAACGGAGTGGGCGATCAGAGGTTACCGAAATAGGCCTCTGAATCAAACATCCAACCCGTTTTAGTCATTGAGGATATTTTGTACAATGCACATCTAAATGCAACAATTTGGAAATGGTGTGGTCAGAGACTCAACGCACATTTTCCTGTTATCGAGTACACATTACGACGATTGCATAATAAATTGTAATACATTAAGAAATTACCTTAAAATGACAGCAAATTGTATTCGTTGCATTTCTAGGATACTGTGTGGTCCGCAGCTTCAAGAGTAATTATGGTTGGATAGCACTGCACCAGATCAATGTTGGACTACGTTCATGTGGCTAGGTGGATGGGTAAAGCTTGCCGGACTTCTTTGAACATCTTCTACAACTTCGCTGGTCATTCTCCCAAAGCTTTGCCTATGTTGGACCTTCGGCATGGAATCGTCTTCCTCTAGACACGAGGCGAGAACTTCTTTCCCTCTACATTTCGCTTGCATCTGAAGACTATGCTGTTTGTTAGTGTGTCCAACCGACTGGGAACACCACTGTTGAGAATTCTCAGAGAGACTTTTTATAAATAAAAGCTTACATTACAATGATCAACTTACCTAACTTTGCAATTAGGCATCAAAGTTACTTATTACAATATTATTCTATACTTATATATTTTACTTGCATTTGTACTTCTTTACCTTTGTGGCTATACGCCCTTGAATAAGTGCAGATGCCTTCAAGCGCCCCCGCTATGCAGTAACTGTTTCTGTCTCTCTGCATTGTAGGGCCAGTTCTCTCTAACCTGGCATACATCACAGCTGAAGTGAAAGACTGAAAGTCAGTCTTGAAATCTCACCATCATAAATTAGTATTGTAGCAAAATTTTAGTTTGCCGTATTATTGCTATTATTTATTTTGAGGGCGGAATCACTGCCTGCCTGTTTTATTAATTAATATTATATGTGTTCGAGTGAAGGGCATCGTACGGTCCGCCTCGGCGGACAGTAGGCTGTCCTGACCTCGCTGGATGCCTGCGTGAGCGGTCTCTAATTTCGCGCCGATGGGCGGGAGTTCTGACCAATCAGATTGCTTAGTTAAGGCGTGTGACTTTTATCTGTAACGTGATAGGTTAAGAGGTACGCATTTGCGTGTCACGTGGCCTGTATTTTTGGCAGTCGCCACGGCTTGCGGCTGCGGTCAAAGCTGTATTGGAAGAAACCTTCTGTCGCTTAAAATTGCATCGTTGAAGTGTCCGCCTCTTCGCCTTCAGACTAGGAGTGAGCGGTCATTGTCCGCCTTTGCCTTCCGACTAGGAGGAAGCAGTCACAGTCCGCCTTCGCCCGTCAGGACCAGGCATAAGCGGTCATTTTCCGCCTTCGCCTCCAGATTAGGAGAGAACGGTCATTGTCCGCCTTCGCCAATCAGAATTAGGAGGAAGCGCTCATTGTCCGCCTTCACCCTTCAGAACCAGGGGTCAGCGGACATTGTCCGGACCGCCCATCAGAACCAGGAGGAAGCGGTCATTGTCCGCCCATCAGAACCAGAGGAAAGCGGTCATTGTCCGCCTTCGCCCGTCAGAACCAGGTGTCAGCGGACATGCCGGACCGCCCCTCAGAACTGGGGGCCGCGGTTCGAATCCTCCGGGAAATTACAACACACAGTAGACCCTCAGCGGCAGTTCATAAGTCCACTGCCAGACCGGAGTGGCCGAATTCACTAGGGCAGGAAGCGGAGTGATCTCAAACGGAAGGAAAGCAGGAGGATTTCCAGTTTCGTTATAGTATGTCCGTCTAAACTTTCTATGTGAAAGACAGAACTGTAATGTAAAACTCACCTGATTCATAAGAACAATATGTATGGATCGCATTAATGAGCTGCGTTGATGAGAAAGGATAGCGATAGTTAATATTGAATCCAGGGCTCTTCAAGTAACGTAGAACTCCAGCAAAGCCTTCCTTGCCTCCAACAGCAACCAGAGAACAGTAATCTGGACACCAGTCAGTAACATTGGCCCCTGCATCAAGAAGCAGTTCTTCACAAAGTGAGCCAGATGGCAGAAACTTTGCTGCAAACCATAAAGGTGACAATCCAGACGTTTCCACTATCACATTGCCAAAATTCCTGTAACTCATTGAAAAGGCAAGAGTGTTGACGTTGGCATTGCACTGCATATAAAGCTTTACCAGTTCTGGGTTATTATTAATAACAGAAAGGTGTAGAGCAGAAAATCCTTTTTCAACTTGCTCGTCAATGTTAGCGCCTGCATCAATCAGTAAGGAAGCAATATGGGGTGCCACGTCCTTTGCATCGCTTAGTGAGGTAACCTGCAAACAATCATACAAGAAGATCGCTGTAATTGACATCAGTGATTTTATCCCGTTGTTTCAGTGTTAGAAACTATCACCTGCAACAGACATTAGCTGAACACTGACAAACCAAATTCATACGTTTACAGGTCAACATCCATAAGATCATCACCAACAACAGGGGTACCCATTAGAATATGATCACTGATCAGTTTTTTCCTCTGTCAATGTAATTCTAAAATGTGTCTTATTATATAGCTGGGACCGTAAAAAGGTGACCCCAGTGGGTAGTAACTAGCTAATAATAGTTGGGGCAAACATAGGGATTCATAAATCAAATTTTACAGGCGTAATGGTAATTTATGAATACATACAACATCCAAAGTTCATTAAACATTTCAAACAGAGCAGAAATTATGTTAAGTCAAATTTTTACTCTCTCTCCTTGTAAATAGGTAAGTAGGCCTACATTTAATAAATTTTGTTGAATGCGCCTTCTCGGTCGTGGACCGTCACTCTGGAACAGTGCCACTGGACATTCTCAGCTCGCTTTAAGGGAAGTTTGTATGGTGGGCCCTTCCAGAGCACCTGCGTGAGTTACTTAAAGGCACTATACAAGTGTTGATATACATTGCATACATGTCACATTAGTGAATCCGCCCAAAATGTTTCTTGATAGGCCTAATAACATGTTAGACAAAAAACAATTTTTATCAAGTCACATCTCAAACAACGAGTGTGATATTGTTTCACAAACTGAGTTTAAAATGCCCACCACAAGTATCCACCACAATCCAACATGCTCTTAGCCCATTAGTCAAGTATTCTACTTAACTGGCATATCTAGTGTTTTAAAACTGCTATTACAACAAATGTTAAAATTGTCAGCAGTGCTTTTGTCCAATGGTGCATTCCTCCACTCAAGAGATATACTACCTATAAAGTCTCAAGGAGAGTCAAAGGAAAATATGTCTGCACAAGTGCAGATTTCATGAGATTCATGTGTTGGAAAAGGGTATGCACACATTGCCAATGAAAGCATGGATATGCAATAAGGCACAATGTGCTTTTTCAACGTACAACATGCGTCATAGTGTGTGACATAACCATGTCCTCTTGATCAGCAGACCACATCAGTTTTGTGGACTTAACTTCTATTAATCAGTTTATGACGTGTGCCAGAATGCGCTGCTCCCTCCTTTTGCACTTAAATTATTTCTGGCAGTCTCCCTATCAATTATTCTCAAGACCAATCTCTTCTTGTGGGGCCTTGCTCACTAGAAGCGCTTCAGAACGGTTATACCATAAGTACCAGAGGCACTGTATAAATGTTTGATACGATATATCTGCCAGGCAGAATTGTGTTTTTAAATTGCTGGGTTTTCTATCTAGAGCAGTCATGAGCTTCCTCTTTCCTCTCTCGTCTAAGACTGTTCTGCTTGTATGTACTCGAATTGGACGTGCACCTGAGTAGATTCGTTTAAGAGGCACAATATAAAAAGTATGCGATGACTCATGATGAAACTTACCATCAACGGAGTTAAGAGTGTTCCTATTGGAAACTGTACAGTATTTCGACCAAACTGCTCCAGACACTTCTTCACTATTTCCAGTTGACCATAGGGGCAAGCCAGATGGAGACTCGTAAACAAGATGAGTCGACCGTGCTCTGTGCCTGTGCAATCACAGGTGCCAGAACAAATTCTTTCTGCTAATCTCCGACATAACGGATAACCAATGCTGTGGATTCTAATTGAAACATCCTCCATTGGCATGGACCAGCAACTACAGTTCCAGGTGGAATCTGTAAAAGACAAATACAAAGCTTAAACAGTCAGGATAGGACAGCCAAGCTCTTAGCTCACCATGCAAAATCGACTGTCGACAAAGGTGTGGACTCAGATGGTCACTGCACTATAAGAGCGGGAGACAACATGGATCTGTTGTGCGCTACGGATTATAGCATTAAGGTCCTGCACGTAGCTCCAGTATGTCTTTGAGTGTCCTGCTTGTTCATATGGTGATTAAATAAGAGAGTCATGGTCAAAAGTTTGCAATTGGCATAGTTTAGTGAAGAAATCTCAATCATCGTGTTAAGAATAATTACAGCAAAACAGTATCCCACTGTGATGACTCGCACTTGTCTGGAGGCCTTACTTCAATTCCAAAAGATTTATCACTTTTAGTCCAGTGTTTCACAAATTTGTTGTCGTATCTTAATGTTTTCTAGCAAACCCCAACCTGAACTAAATATAGCACCTGAGAAGCATGATGAATAACATAACAGCTATAAAAGATGAAAGAGACCCAATTGCAACTATACACAGTAATTATTTGACTCAATATTTTTTTGCGTTTTTAGCATTACTTCGGAAAATTCTTGGTAGTAAGCAGCAGTTGCCATTTTATAAATCTTTCGGAAACAATTTCTATATTCAATCAAATCATATTATTCAAGGATTTATATAACTCCTTACATTCTTCACTTCCCCATATTTTGTTTTCTCAGCCAAATTCTACTAATGTTTCAGAGTTTATTAAATTCTAAAAAGGCAATTCTTGAAAAAAACATGAACTTCAGATCAAGTGCGATGAAACAAAAATTCAACGCAGAAGTAGTAGCTGGGGTGACCACACGTCCCAGAATGCCCGGGACTGTCTCCGAGTAGGAAAATGTCTCGGGCACGTCCATTTCGTGACAATGAAACGTTCTGGAATGACCTTATTATAATTAAACACCGTACGTAGAGTTTGTTGTAATTGGACACATGAAAGTGCCACATCAACAAATACGCTGCACTGATACAGTAGAAATGAATGGCATCCACAGCACAATATATACACTTCAGAGAATTGCTAATTATGGCAGTGGATCTACAATAATGCATTCCATGGCAATGATGGCATCCTTCCAAGTCCCATATCATTCGTCACCATCTTCGCTCTGCTATCGCTGGGTAGCCTACATCAGAGGTTCTTAACCGGTGTATCGCGAAGCTAGTGTGTCGCGAAGCGACTGGCGGCGTGTCGGGTAAGGATGGTGTGTCGCAGGTGTGTCGCGAAGAATTGGTGTGTCGCGAATTTTCAGTCGTTCCTGCATGATTTCTATTAACTAAGTTTCTGAATGTTACAGCTGAATGTTATGTCTACTGGATAGGGGTAATATGGACCTGGTCCATATTGCCCCAACCATGGGGCAATATGGACCTTTAAGTAAATTGCTACTAATTCTCAAAACTGCTAAACTTAGTTTAGCTAAGTTTAGCAGTTTTGAGAATTAGTAGCATTCAATTTATAGTCTGTTTAATCTAAATCTGTTCGCAGATCGCGGCCGGGCATCTGGGACTCAACAATTTTGAAGCTGGACGTAGAAAAACTAAATGATTTTCTCTTATGGACGCACCTCAAATGTGAAAGGACGCCAGAAATATATTACTGGCCTGTACAAGCTATGCTAAAATACCGTGTTAAAAATACTACACTGAGAAAGAGGTCAAAAAATTTTCATGCTCACGTTCTCAAATTCCTCTAACAGGAGCACGTTTACTTCTCATGCAAAGCCTATAAGGACTTTTAATAATAAAAATGAAATGATGGAAGACAAACTCAAAAAGGGGCAGAATTTACCACTTTTACCTCGTCAATTAACTAAAAATAATATTATGAGATGAATGTCTACAAGAACACTACTGTGGCTATTAAAGCGAGATTTAATTCAATTTCACTTGCAATGTCTTGTGAATTATTAAATACAGAGATCATCACTAACCAATAGGGAAAAATATTTTGTCATCACAGAGTTGAGAAATGTGCTGGAATTCCAGAATGTCACCCTTCTTTATGGCATCACAGTACCTATTTCGCAAATCCACTGGAACAATACGTGCTACGAAGAGAAGAAACAATGGTCATTCATAAAAGTAACATGAATATTATTGTAATTCATTCAATGAGAAAATCAATATAGCACCTCTTCATGAAGTCAGCTCTAAGGTGTTACCTGCACTAGCCTATAGGATGTCAAAAATCAGTTTGACAGACATCATTAACAGTTATGGACTTATGCATTCACAGTCGTGTTTCCAAAGACCATTCATTAAACTTAACAGGAATATTAATGTCCCTCATTCAATGAGAAAATTTAGACAACACCTCTTCAAGAAGTCAGCTCAAAAGTGCTCCCTGCACTAGTCTATATGATGTCACAAATCTATTGGAAGGACATATACTATTACTATTAATACTATTACTATTAATACTATTACAGTAGTTAGCAAAATAGTGCACATAAAATGGAAAAAATCAGAGGAAGGACATGTCAACACACATGAAATGAAACATTTAGTTCCCATCTCATTTATAGACTTGGAGAACAAATTGATTGCAGCCTCCAGGAAATAAATGTCAACTGGTTATTACAACATAAAACGACCGTAGGCCTATAATTTTTATGGAAATGTTCTCCTTCCAAAGCAAATTGCTATTTACCATACACGCTATGATAAATACCAATCTTGAACAGTGCTCCAAGTATAACAGAAACTCATTGCAACATGAAAAATAGTATTTAATATGTATTTCTTCTTCTATAGACCAACCCTTCCAATCCACTAATACTCAGAGGCTATCCCGATACAGCCCAAAGGCATGCCAAAGTTTAGGCCTACATGCTGAAGCGCCATGAGCAATTTATTGTGAGTAAGGACTTGCTAAGTGTAGCTTGGGTCTGAATCGAACCGACGACCTTTCCAACGCAAGACGACAACTACATGTAATCCTCTGCGCCACTAGCAGGAACTACGATATTAGATATTTTACAAATCACAACCATCATCCAATTTTTACTTTATTATCAACAATTTCGTTCCTAATTTCACTTCTATATTGCCTGCAATATTTAGATCCCTTATTCCACTTCTGTATGCATTAACAAATAGGGGTAACATGGGGTATTATGGACCACGTTACTTCAATGTGTATTTTTGAGCAGATGTGAGCTTCTTTACAGTCAAATTATATTACAATAAACTACTTTATTATCATCAATTCATTTTCTTAAATATAAAAAAGCAAAATTTACTTAAAGGTCCATATTGCCCCTATCCAGTAGACATAACATTCAGCTGTAACATTCAGAAACTTTGCTATAAAATTAGCATTAGGGGCCCTACAGGCAATATTTTCAAGACTGTTGGCTAGACATGTATGTTATTAATAATGACTAGACATGTTACTGTCCTGTAGTTATTATAACGTTGCTATAATAGTCTATTGCACTTCATAACAAGCCATAAAAGTTCTCATAATTGGGTTCAGCGTTAAGACCTATGTGCAGTGCTCACATACAAAACTATGCTTGCTCTGACTGGCACCAGCACATTCAAAATGTGCCCATTCGCATGAGGAATCTTGTTCTTTTCACAGAATTGAAAAAAAGATGTCTCAGCTCCACGACTGTCAAACCAAACAGTCGGCTCTCCATAGTCAACAGAAGCTGAACAAGCTCTTTTTCCTGATCACAACTCACAACAGTTTTTTTACCCAGTTGTTTCACAACTGGCTCTCCAGCTACATGAGCTTCAACTTTCCGGCGAAGCGTGTTTCGTGGCACATCAAACTCCTTGGTAACTGGCCTCAGCAGACCACCACTCTCTACAACTGCTAACATAGCTCTTCTTTCATGTTGTCCACCGACCAATTACCTTGGAGTTTCCTTGAATTGAATTTTCGACCCATGTCTGCTGCTTCTGAAATCATTTAAAAATAAATTTAATAGTAAATACAATATGACTATTATATTAAATTACTACTTCCACTACTTTCAACAACAATAATAATAATAACTGGACACAAACTAGGCTATCTGTTCCAAAGACTGTTGGTCATGGACCAAAGTGGAAATGCCATCTGCTTCTCTCACCTCTACCATGACAATCAAAGATGCACGCACACTTTTGTGCAGTTGTATTCAAAACAATATATACATGATTACAATGATTATTGTAATAATATTACTAAAAGAAATACTAATCAAAATACTAATATTATATCACAAATAGATTTAATAATTTGTATTCAAATATGACAGAATTTGAGATTAGGTCTACGGGGTTGTATGGACCATGGTCCATGCAACCCCTTCACAGTGGGTCCATGCTGCCCCGAACATGACTCCTTAGTGTAGCATCAAAAACGAAATGTATTATCGATCATTTTGCAGAAAATATTATAACCACCGAAAGCGCAAGATTTTAAGGGAAAAAATTATATATGGCTTATATGTACCGGTCGCTTGTAACTGTTTTTATTCTGGATAAAAGGATGTCAACAACAACTGGATTTTATCGAACTTTACGCGTGATATCGGTTTCTTGTTGAAAAGACCACAAATAGCAAAGATAACGACATCTGACTAGTGCACAACATAGAGTTGGTTATTAAACTAGAGGCACACTTAATTAAAAGTAAGTGACTACCTACATTATTCGATATTTCGAAACGGTCCATGCAACCCCACGGTCCATGCAACCCCAAGTTACCCTATAATCTCCTCTAGGCAGGCTAGACTAAAATAATAGGCTACGGTGCGTTATTTTGTCGATATGAGGACAAGTTTCAGTTCGATTTTGGTCCTTATAGGTTGTTGAGACGACCAGAATCTGCTCCCTGTTGCTCTTCTTGGATCTGATCTTGGAGACAGATGGAATGGCCGGAATTCAACAGCTGCGGCCTCAAAGCAACTCCAAGAAATCCGAACAGCTGCTCAAGATAAGCTTCGACCAACGCGCCAACGAGGCCTCTGCTCCATCCGGCGAATGTCTTCCGGTGCCACAGGAAGTACTCTGGCGGAAGCTCGCCTCAGATCTGTCGTCGTTCACGAGAGGTCGCACTTCGCTTACTCCTCCTCTTAAGACGACGACGCCGCCCCGCCGCCCACGACAGAAGAAGAAGCAACGAAACGAGAAGAAAGAGACGCAGAAAGAAGAAGGAGCAGGAGGCGGAGGAGGAGAAGGAGGCGGAGGAGGAGAAGGAGGATTGGGTCGCCACAGCAGCAGGAAGTCCAACCGACAAGCTATCGACCAAGACTCCAAGTCTCACGAGTGCAAGCTTCAGATGCGTTGGAAGCGCATGCCCGACGGCATCTTTCCGCCGTTCATCGAGAGCGGAAGATGTACGCGCAAGCCGTGCATGATGGGATTGTATCTGTGCGCTCCGCGGAAGTACGCCATCACCGTTCTGAAGAGGGTGCCGAGCGAATGTCGGCCGCTCGTCACTACGACCGCTAATCTGACGAGCGTCGAAGTGTGGCGGTTTGCGGAACAACTGGTCACCGTTGGTTGCTCGTGCTCGAAACGAAAGCGGACCGGCGTGTTCCCGTCCAAATTAACTACTAAGCTTAATTTCAGTAATTTGTCACAAACGCCTGTCTAAACCGAATTCAGATAACTCTTTTTCTACGATTAGGCCTAATAGTTCCATTGGCAACGCTCGAAAGTCGAAACCAAAATCTGACGAATTTCACGCCTGTTTGGTTAAACCAGCAGCTAACTGTTATAGGCCTGGGTCGAACGCCAACGAATTCGTGAGATGTGAATCGAATCTTAACTAAAGTGGAGGAAATCTAAGTTGATTGCTATAGGCCAAATTCAGTTTTATACACACTGCGCAGGGCACTTAGCACAATAATAGTTAAAGGCAGCTTGAACTGACCTTCAACATGAATAGCCTATTGATGCGGAAAAGGCAGCACCATCAGCAGTCAATTTCATGTGCGGGTTGTCACTCACGGTCATTCAGTATTCACTTGTATCGGTATACAATGATGATTGACACACCTACATTTCAAAGTAGGCCTATCGTTCGATTCACACAACTAAGTCGTAGACTCAATTTTAAAAATATGTCTGAATTTTATAGGCCTACATGTAGGCCTATAGGACCCACACGTCAACTGAATGAAGTATGAGCACACATTATTATTGGTCTGCAAGTAACTTCAAGTGTAGGCTTAGGCCAATAGTGCAATCACACATTAGTGAATGTAGACAAATCTTGCATTAAGAACTTTAAATCCGGTGTTACGCCTACTATTGTGGCAGCTTTAATAATTATGCTCTCAAGAAGTCAAACTAGGCGCGTAGGCCTACGCTGCTTTGCGTTAAGAACCTATAGGCCTATATTATAGCCTAATGGTGCCTATAGACATAGACTTAGGCCTTATATTAATTAATTTACGGTAAAAGATGTATAATGGACAACGCCTGCTTCGTCAACTGTTTGACCTTTTATGAAGGCTACAATTTTTTTACCGAATTAGAATCCGACAGTTATTAAATCTCAAGACTTTAAAATATAAGCCTAGCCAACCGGAGGATTGGTCTGACCTAAAATGGCGGATAGTTTTAGCGCCTGCCTTCTTCCTGGTCATCAAGGGCACGTCAGCTAATCGTAATCTCAAAATTTCCATGGAGCGCCACTTTGAAAAATTGAAGGCCAAGCTCAGAGCACCAGCCAATTCTCGAGTGGTGCGTCAAATCAGAAGGGTTATCCAGAGACAAGTTTGTGGCGGTCAAAGGTGGGAATTCCGGTAGGTCAGAGGCCTCTGATAGCAGCCGTTATAGTAAGGTGGAAGTCGTAGGCCTATGGGATGGTGAAGTTTTGGACAGTGTGAGTTAAGAGCAATCAGGATATGAGTATTTTAAATTAGAATGACAAGCAAGATGGGTGATAGACAGAGGAGACTGAAGCAAATGATGGGGAATGGTTAGTACTGATGACAGAGGAAGATAATTCACGAAATTCAACGGGCAGATCATTCCAGAGGCGGGGTTCAGACTGCAGAGCGAGATATTGCTCTGCTGGAAAACTTGTTGATCTTGTTGGTCGAGAAAGTCTGAGACAGAAGGGTGATCGGGTAGAACGTGTTTCTTGGGACACAAAAAAGTTCAAGGAGATATTTGGGCCGCGAGTATTGCAGGAAATAAACAGTTAGCGAGAGAACTTTGAATTGGATTCGCTCTGGTTTTCGAAGTGTTGAGATTACGATTAGGGGCCTACATGTATGTGAAGATGGAAGAAGATCTCGGGCAGCAGGAAAGTGGCACAGTGGCACGTCTCTTTGACCATCCTTCTGGTTGTCTATGTCGGTGCATGGGTTTCTGGTTGACCATTCCATCATAAATATAGCTTGAAATCGACGCGTCCGGCACTGGGCAATAAATCTTTTGTATAGTTGGGGAGTGCTTCTGAACTTCAGAATTTGAAGGGCACATAATTATGCGGTGGTGAGCAGTGCTTTATGAATTTGCAAAAACAATACAATACAAAAATGTATGTGGCTGGATGCGTCAGCCAGTGTCCAACGAAAAACATATTCCAGTAGCAACTGTAGCGCTCATCTTTGAAGTTAGAAAACTGTTTTAAAGTATTAGTCATTTGGTGTGTTGCCTTCGTTTTCAATCAGTTGTGGCTTTACTACAAGTTAACTTTCAAACAAGCTATATACTTTAACATGAGATGTGGTAATTACATGTTTGATCGTTTCGTGGCTTGGGAATGAACAGTTTTTGATTCTCTTATCTTAACTGTTAAAATGCACACAATACATTGTGATTCATCTCCTGTACAAAATACAAACTACTTAGAGGCAGAACCATCATCAATAATCGTCAAAACTAAAGCGAAATTGTTAACGTTTGCCTAAATTCTCGAAGCTCAATAACCTTCCAAAAGCAATGGTGCAGCATTTTCCTCATACAGAAGTCAAAAGTGTGCAAGTAAAGTTTTAAAGACATTTGATCTGGAGTCCATTTAGAATTCTCTGAACTCTTTAGCATACTTGTTGGATGACGCAATCTTAAGTTGAACGTCAGGCTGCTTCCTGAAATTACTAGGATCTCCAGGATCTTTTACTTGAGGAATGTATGGCGGCTGTATCTAGAAAAACAAATTCACCCTGCTATAAAGCATCACAATATCAAATCAAACCACATTTAATGTCATTTATGGTAGTAAGTAACTTAGTTTATTGCCAATGCACAATGCAAAATAATTTTGTCAAACTACTAATCTCAGCACAACAATTATTCACCCTCTTGGATGGTAGTTCTAGGAATTGGAATTAACGTTGCTTCTGTGTTTAGTAAGATACGATCTGATCACTTAAAAATATGTTACAGTCGCTGTACTTTTAGCATTTGCCTTTGAACAGGTAGAGCTGCAAGTTCTATAAAAGATTTGTAGTGCATTATGCCATTTCATTTAATATGCTTTCTTATACTTATTTCACTGTAGTCGCAGAATTGACAGTAATAATAATAACTGAAATAATCTTTACCTCAAACTAGTTATCAGGATACATTTTGATAGTGCCTGAGGCAATGTAATACCATAAATGTAAACCTCAATATTAGAAAATGTGTATACTTGCTTTTTTCTGATACACTGCTACCCAATTCACTTCCTTGAACCATGCATGATCTTTGATGTCAGCAATACCATTTCTCAAATTGCCAAACCGCCGAGTGAGATCGTGCTGGATCAGATGCCTACACAGATCTTTGATATTACTTGAGAAGTGCTTTGGAAACTTGTACTGTACAGAAAAACAAGAGATTGAGCAAAAAATATTGTTATGCTACAATGTTACCCTCAAATTCTCATCATCCTGAAGAGTACCTACCCACAGGAGATTTTATAAAGCACGAGATGATTGACTCTAGGTCTAGGATAACAACTGAAGGTTGAAATATAAAGCCTCTATCCGAGCCATAAAACTCACTGACGGTTGACCCCAGAAGTTTTGCTTTCACAAACTAAACTTGATGAATTTTAGATACTTTTTGCTCTCTTCCTCTTCTTCCCACAGTAAAGTTAACAGCTTTCTGTTCATACCTGGATTGCCAAGAGCTTTGTATAAAAACATGTATTAATTCCTGATTGATAGAGATTGATAATGCACTGAGCACCTAATATTTAAATATCTAGCATTCAAACAGTTGCAATTTCAATTTATTAGATACGTTCTTGTCAGCGTACTTTAATAAACTAAAATTGATTAACTGATTGCTTGAGCAATATGCAGAACTTGTGTTTACTTGTGACTGTCACTTCAAAGTCGGAATATCATTACAATAACAATGGCTACAGAAGCTGTAATAAATAACGAAATCATCTGAATTTCAACCAATCAATCAAATTTCCCCGCTAACTAACCTTGCCCTCGATGATCTTCTCGTAGATTGTCATGTGCTGGCCGCCCTGAAAAGGGGGATAACCAGCTGCCATCTCAAATATCAGAATACCCACAGTCCACCAGTCAACTGAAGTTCCGTAGCCCTGTACACATATGCAGAACACTGCTCCTCAACACACTGATGAATATTATAAGAAAAGTTGGTTCCTATAATAAAATACATTGTGATTATGAAGCAGAGTCGGCAAAAAGCAGAATAAGGATCATTGACTATAAATCAACAACACCAGAACTCTGAAATGTGTGATCACCTATCATAGAAAAGTTCCACCATTTCAAATGTGTTACAAAGCATAATAGCGGTTAATATGCATGACTGTATTCTATATCAATACCCAAAATATCAACTTGTTCGTATTGCTATCAAATACATAGGCCAACAGAGCACTGAAAATAAAGTCACTTAAGTATCATGGTAAAAGCAACAATATTTAGCACAGGTCAAGAAGCTTACCACTGTATAAAAATGGTCTTGGATTTTGTGATTTTAATCGATTTCCGATGTGTTGAGTAAATGTCGGAAAGGAGGCGAACAATAGTGCTCCAGTGGAATGGCCCTTAGATATTGCCTAAGCTGAACAGTCAGAAATCTTGTGCTGAAAACACTTACAAAAATACTGGAATTGGCAAAGAAGAAATCTTTCATATATATATATATATATAATATATATAATTTATTTTATTTATTTATTCACACATTTCTATACCGCCCCTTCAAGTCTCATACTACTCAGAAGCAAGAAATATATAATATATAGCAAAGGAATATTACCTTATTCTGAATAATTTCGGGAGCCAGATATTCAGGTGTTCCACATAAGGTGTATGTTCGAGATTTTACTCGTTTTGCAAAACCCATATCTGTTATCTGCAAACACAAACCATTAACTGAAGTCTCAAATCACAGAATAATTTAAATCAGCTTAAAAATAGCTGACAAGAATATGAGAAGTCAGATGCACAGTAACTGATATATTCCAGAAAAATCTGAGTAATAATTAGCAGAACAGTTGTGAAATTAAAAGAATTCAATCAGCCATTTCAGCTAAATGGAGTTACTCATAGGACTATAGAGAGATTGAAACTATTGACAGAAACAACTGCAGTTCGGCTGGAATTCAAACTGCTATGTTCTCAGAGAATGTCTCAAGGAATGCAGCAGTGTTTCAAAATTGGTGCTATGCAAACAAAGTGATACATCATATGTGCATATTGCATAAAATAGAAACAGAAGGGTCTTTCAAGGCCTCAAATAACAATAAAATAAAGCACCACCATGACAGCAATTGATAACCTGTCCCCGCTTGTTGATGGGCTGGATAAGTGCAACTGGTTTGAACCCTGCATGTACCTTTCCTGAACCTTTCATCAAAGGTTCAGGAATACAATATCAGTATACTCCTTGACCAGTTTTAGCTTCATCAGGATAATAGATGTTTGCTTCCTCTCACCCACCATGCATCTTATTGCTCTGTTCTGAAAGCAAGATAGCCACAACTATTTTAAGCCACAATGTTCTAGGGAATCTAGGGTGAATTGCAGTTGTGATTGACCCTGGCTCTTTCTGACAAAATAATAATTAAGATGAAAAAATTAACAATTTTAGAAGGCATAAATAATAAGTTTGATACTTTGAGGAATCCATAACTGTCGATCAATATGTTTTCGGGTTTCAGATCTCGGTACAGGACGTGCAATCCATGCAAGTATTCAAAGCCCATGACAACCTGGGCCGCATACAGCTTAGCCTGTGGTTCACTGAATAAATAAAACAGATAGAGACCAAAGTATTACATTTCTTCATTTGTAAAATCATTCTGAAGAGCTATAAATATCAATCAAAAGAGAAATTTTAATTCAAGATGATCAAAACAACAACGACCAATATAAGCCGAACATGCATGGACCAGTAATATTCAATACATTCCACTCCAGACCTAAAAAACTCCCAACGATATGAATCTTTCAACCGAAAACATTCCAGTAAAAAAATGATGCCAAAAAATCACTATTTAAGCAATTCATTATTTAAATAAACTGGTCTGAATTGACTTTTGCGCAGTGCTGAGAAATTTAGAAGATAAAAATTGCATGACACTACATTATTAATACAATGTAAAGTAGAATTACATCAACTGAATCAAATAATATATATTAAACAGCATTAAGTGATCAGCAAATGTGTAGCCTTTTTACCAGAAGTATCAAGGCTTCTACTTTACAAGAACAGTCCTAATCATCAAAAGTTAAAAGTTTATACACTTATAACTCACCACAATGATAACTCATAACAATTAAGCATTTATGAAAAAGTAATTTTACGTGAATTTATCGACTTTTCTCAAGTAATTGAACATCTCTCCTCCAGAAATGAATTCAAGAACAATGTAGATATTTGAATTGTCCTGAAGAATAAAAACAATACAGTCTAATGTCTACTACTCATTTCACAACATCTTTCAGTTAGTTTGGTCTCTAAGACTACATTTATAATAGAACAGTAATGTATCAAATAATTTCAAAGACCTTCAAAGTTTAGCGGCTAGAGTCAGTAACGTAATCCAGGAGAAAACAGCAACTTGAAATAAATTTCATGTTACAATCATATTTATCATAGTGATTTTCTGATCATTTAGTGTAAGGGTAATTTTTGTCAGCTATTTCTAAGCTGATTTAAATATTGTGTGATTTGGGACTTCAGTTAATGGTTTGTGTTTGCAGATAACAGATATGAGTTTTAAATTGTAGGCAATATGGCACCACTGAACTTAAATAGTACCACTTAATAAGTGTTTTTGAACAAAATTAAGCACTCAAACGGTCTAATTATATTGCAACAAAGTTACAAACTACTGTTGTTGTACTTTTATTATAACAACAAAACAGACTTACTTTTGAACAATCACCATCAATTTATTTCAATATATGGAATAAAATAAAACTTACAAGAAGGTCCATATTACCCCATGGTTAGGGCATTATGGACACACCTGAAAGGAGTAATACTGACAGGTCCATATTTCCCCATGTGTGGTGCTGATAAATTTGGGTAATTCATATTGCAATACATTTACCACTGACAATGTAGTACTTTATTCTTTTAATTTCAAAATATCACGACTTTCCCTTAGACTATAGTTCTGCATAATTATCCTATGAATGAATCTGTGGGTAATTATTTAAAAACAATTCTTTACTCTCACTGACATATTTTGCAGGTCTGCGTTTTGAAGGACACTGACATTTCCCCATTACAATAGCCTTTCAAGTAGCAACAATTACATAACTGATAAGAAAAACAAGGTGTCTGAATTATTTTTGATATTTCTTCATAACAGCAGGTACCTTGAAAGTGAAGTCTAGTTTAACAAGGAATGGAAAATCGATAGCCTGTAGAACTCGCTTTTCATTGAGGGTGTGTTCTATTTGTCCAAGTTTCATGATCTTTGTAAACAAATAAACAAATCTCTGATACAATCTAAAGTGCTTAAATTTAATCGAAAGCACTGCAGAGCATCAGTTAAATTAAATCAATAACATGATAACCTTCAAAACAAACCATTTAAACCGGGTGGGTGGAAGAATGTACTAAATGGCTAGTCAACATTTTGTATTTAGTACGGTTCAAATTTCAGGCATTGCGTTGAAGTAAAAGGAAGCTAGTCCATCAGATTACATCGAGGAGAGTTGTAGCAAGTAAATTGACTGAATGCAATGAAATAAGAGACAGTAACAGGTCATTAGCTACACATTCTCATTTAATAAATCAAAGGGAATGGCTGTATCGTTACTGAGTCAATTTCTGTTTCATTTATTGCATTTCAGCACAAATATTCTTCAACCTCTTTGCAAAAATCAAATCTTGACAAAGAAAACATATTCAACAACTGTCCCACATCCAATCTTTCCTTTCCATTTATATGCAGCTCGGCTAATGACTACCTCTTTTCTAATTCACGCCTCAACTCCACCAAACCCGCATCAAGAAAACATCCACTTCCTAAACATCACTCGACAAGAGTCTACATGCCTTTCTATACAAAATTTACAATAAATTAGTCCTTGCGGCCAGCTTTCAGCAATATTTTCTCTGCCTGTCTCCCTCTAACATCTCAGCAGCATTCGACACCAGAGTGACAGAGTGGACAACCTCATCCCCATCACCGCCAATATTCCCTCTAATTTCTTCAGTGTTTAGTGTTTCTTAAAGGCAAAATTTTACAAGGAAGGTAAAATTTGTGCACATTGGGTTTGCATCATAATTTTTTATAATTAATGCCTATCGATCGCTATGACCTTTAAACTGTTCACTCTTCACTGTAAATTGACCATAATCTTGAAAATTCAATAATGAAAGAATGCTTTAAAAAATACAATTTACAAGCAATGACTGGAACGTTTCAATTTTTCAATATCTCACCGACCAAAATAAAATATAGAACTGTATCATAATATTTAAATGTGGCAGGTGTGGTCCAACCTTTAAAATTTCTACTATTTGGATTTTGAGAGGTCACATTTGATGTGTGTGCGCCAACTACAGCAGTCAATACCATACCGATACAGATTATGGGATTTCGCTGGTGGCATACAAATGTTTCTACGAATCTGCAGTATGTAGCAAATAATCACTAATGCTAAGTATACCGCAGTCTATTTTCACGGATATAAAGCAAACTCATACAATTAAAACACGTGCACAACTGCATATAACTCAGTCACTACCTTTAGCGATTTGAATAAAAATTGATTATATATCTTCGCAACAGATAATAATATGCACAAAGTTTCATGCGTCCAACTACTTCACAGACTTTCGAGTCACAGAAACAAAAATACTTTTTATATCAGCACTGTGCCACCAATTATGATGGACCTTTTTTAGTCCAATAATCTGCCCTCAATCATATATTCACCACTGGAAAAGAAATCTTGTTAAAGAAATTAAATTCGATAAATTTTTATTCAGACTCATATTCCATACCTTTTCCTTTTCCATCATTTTCATGGCATAGTAGTTTTTGTTCTGTCTGTACTGGACTAGGAAGACTGTTCCAAAAGCACCGCTGCCAAGTACACGAAGACGAGTAAAGTCTTCAAATTCGGCATTATTCTAAAATAAATATAACCAAGGCAATGTTTCTTTCAACACAGCAGAAAGCATGGAAACTTATAACTGCCTACAGATAAACAAATGAAGGAGATCAAACTAAGCCTAGTGCGAAATACACAAAACTACATTAACAGTGTAGTCGTCCTATATTCCTTTACTATGCATCATCATCATTCATCATCCTTCAGGCTTGAATAAATCCCTCTCTGGGGAGGGGTCTACCACATAGATCATCCTCTTCCAGTTGTTTCTGTGTCCAGCATCTTCTTTCTTCAATATCAGAATTTACTTCAGGTCTTCTTGCATTATGTCTCTCCATCTCTTCTTCTTTTAATTCTTTTATTATGCATAATGATTTGCAACCATCTAAAGTACCACAGAAGTTTTACACAAGAGTTAAGCAGTCTTACAATGGACAGTTTTTATACATTTTTGTTTTAGTGTCTTCTAATAGGGCTCTTGGGATTAAGTTGCTTCTGTCATTAGTAGACCTAGGTAACTTAAAGTAAGGGTTTAAAGTGGGTGGATAGTATATGAATGGCATTCCCACTGCTCTTGGAATTCTTTGCCTGAGTCCCCACTGTTCCAATGCAAAAAAAACATTTAACACATACAAATTAAACCTTTGGAGTTCCCACTGATCACCCAGACACCTTTAACCACTGCTGCTTAAAGTTATGGGCTCGTGCTCATTGGTGATAACTTTACTTCTGCTCCTCTGCATGGGTATAATTTGTGATTAATCACAAACTTCTTTAAACTTGAAAATCATGCAAATAAAATGAGTCTCTACTGCTAGAAAGGAACAGATATTTCTAATGCCTAAAAGCAGACCAATCATATTCAAACTTCCTTGAATTGCAATAGTGCATCAATGTATCGAAACTGCTCAACAGAAATTTCAGCATGTGATCACAGGCTTCTTGATGATCAGATCACTAAAATATTTTTCAAGCTTCTCTTCTCTTGACTATAGAAATACACACTTCATTTTGAGTAGGCCTAAGACCCAAATGCTACTTAAGGAACCACAAAGCTTCAAAGTATAATTATCACACAGATAGGCTAACACAATCCAATGCATAGAGTACAAGCCTGTGTTGGGTTTTCCCATTTATAGATGAATTCATCTTCTGCCTTTCTTATGTAATCTTCCGCTAAAACACACAATAAAATACTCTCACACAAATAAATTTAACATGGCTCATATTTCTATGTAGGGCCTATACACTGACTTACTAATGAGCTTTCGCACCATTTAAAATGCTTTACCATTTTTCAAAGTTTGACAATGATATGAGATCTCAATCTTGCATTCCAATGATTATGAAAGAAATCGTCAGAAATCGTGTCACGTGCCAGCTGATCAACTGCACTATACCACATTATTAGCAGACTATATTTTCCCAACCAGAAGACAACAGGTCACCGATAGGATAGACCTAATATTGACTAAGTCCACTCATTTTTAAATAGTGCAAAGGTGCAAACATTTGTTGGCAAAATTAAAGCATCAATGGGTTTCTCTGCTGCCAAGTTCTGCTCAAAGTAACGACAACATGGACTATAATTGGTGATAATTGGCAACCGAAATTACGATTTTACCACTCGATAACTTTAGTCAATGGCCTCAAAAGATGCATTGCTTCCGTTACCCACGGGCCACGACCCATAGCTATAAAGTGAAATAAAGTACGCACTACTCCCGCTGGCTAGATATGCTTTTTCTGCTTTGTTTGGATGATTTCCCATTTCACATAACAATGCAAACAATCGTCTCTCGACAAATGAGAGCAACTGTTAATTAAACAACGTCTAATTAGGAACGTTACAACATCAGAAAACGCAATCGCACGCCATTTTAAACTACGTCTGCACCTACCATCGACGTATATTGGCACCATAGATATATAATTGTCGGTTTAAGATATGCGCTACAAAAGCGCATGAATAATAAGTCAAGGTCGCAAATCGCAATCAATGAGGTGTTGGTCGCAATGGCCGCTGTAAAATTGTCAATATTTTCTGGACTATTCAATGCTCGCAATTTGTGTAGACAGGTGTGTATTATAGTGAGAAGACATTCACACGTTAGATTTTCCAGGGTGTCGCCTAAAAATGCAT